>JARHVA010000980.1:3837500-3842500 GCA_037957365.1 Torreya grandis
AGAAAATTCAAGCCAAGCTAAGGTAAATTATGAGCAACGTTAAAAAATCCTACATATCTTACCCTTTACTAAACATTGATGTTAATATCTTTATTCTTCCTAGTTACATGGTGTTAACATTTGGTGGATATGTCCTTAATTTCCTATGTTTAGCCTTTGATTATGAACCCTTGATGTTTCCTCATTACATGTACTTAAACATAAGGAGTTGTATTAACAAGCAAAGCAAATAAAAGCATCACAAAAGTGTTATAACTACAAATCCAAAAGAGCTTGTCTAGAAACCTATGCTGAAAAGAAACCCCACACCTTGACCAATTATGATATGGTTGGAAATATTCTAGTTTAAGTCTAAAAAAGCCTATAAAGCTTTGTTTTATGTTCCATTTATCTCAAAGAAAATGAAATCTTGATAAATAATTTGAATCATCTTACAATTAGTGGTGTCTAAGATTGATCTTTTACCCATTGTGATATTCCAATGAGCTAAGTTCCATATTCATCCTTATATACATCTTAGTCTCCCATTCATTCCTTGTTAAAAATTTGAGTGTTTCTTGTCATGTGAACAAAGTAGCTTGACTGTTACATATAAAATGATTGTTAGTGAATTTAAGTTTTGTCAACCATCACTTTATTACATTTCATAAATTATTATAAACATAGTTGTACAAACATTTCCATAAAATTTACCACATTGTATCCATGACATTTCACATATTTCTACCCATCTATAGTGGATAATATAAAAGTATAAAATTACAAAGTTCTATGAATGTGAGAAGAGACTAAAATAAAATGGTTCACACACACACACACACACACACACACACACACACACACACACACACACACACACACACACACACACACACACACACACATATATATATAAACATCAAAGTTTTAGTACATTGTCATCACATTGAGAGATAAAGTGTGGTCAATAAGTCAAAAAATAAAAATACAAATTGATAACACCTAGATAGGTCCTTTATAAACTAATAATAACTAGATTTTATAGTAGCCCCTCAAGGTAGAATGCTTTGTTATCTTGATTTGTCTCCTATGAGAACCCCCTCATTCAAGTATCATGGACTATTACTCTAGTTCTTATATCTCCTACTACTATATCCATCCTAAGAATCTTCTCCCCTTTCAATTGTCATGTTAGAGGAGGATCCATCATTATTCATTGCAAATAATCTACTAGGGTTTTAATATAGGAATATAGTGTAGTAATTTACTACCCATATTTATCCAAATCTAGAGCCAGATGAGACATGGGTGAAGTTCTTTTAGAGTGATGTCCCCATGCTAACAAGTAATCAAAGATCAAGAAGGGGCTCATTTATCCTCAAGTAAGTGGATATGTGGAATAAGTTAAGATAGATATCCAAAATCATATTTCACCACTTAATTTTATATTTTTCACATCACCCAAAATAAACATGCATAGGTTATAAATAGAGTTTAAAAATAAAAAATAGGAAAACATAATCTTTGGTAAAATTACCTAAATCCCCCTCATATGAGTTGGGGTCAAAATCATATTTAGAGATCATATATACCTCCTCTTCCTCCCCATCTCCTTACTCAGATTGAGCCTATGAGTGAGCCTCAACAAGAGCCTATCTTATTATTCCCTCTACTCATACCTCATATTATCTAACCTCTAGTTCTATTATCGGGGCCTATTCACCACCTCTTCCTACTCTAGGGATTTATCCTTCATCTCATCTAATTATTTCCTACTATTAGGTATCATATCCTCATAAAACATAGGCCTAACCCACTCCACCTATGGTATCATAGATCTTAGGGATCCTTATATTGGTGTTCATGGAGTCAATGATTACCTTGATAATTGGATCAATAAACCATCCTTGATATCTCTTACTCCCCTTTACATCACTAAGGAATGGGGATATTTGACTAAGATTGGTGGCCAAAATTATGGGGGACACTGGGTATAGGATGTTTCTCCATTTGTCCCTTACTCACTTTAACTTGTCAGGTTATATCTTGGAAATCAATATAATAGCCTCATCACCACACAATCTTTGCATCCTAACATAGGTTTAAGCAATCATATCACCTATAGTAATGTTGGAAAACACTCTGGGAACATCTCAAAAAGTGGGACATATTTTTCCATATTAACACCATAGTAAATCCTATATCTTCAATCATAACCCCCCTCTAGTAGGGATCCATGCACTCATAGACGCAAAACATCATAAGATTCATGTGTCTTAGAAAAAGTATACCCAATATGGATATCCTATAAAGGTCTTTGTAGGTCCTCTACAAAAATTCTTAGGCCTAACTATACCACTAGCCTTGCTCTTCAATGTATCTAAATATATTTTTCCAATAATAGAATAACCCATTGGTTCCATTATCCCTGACCAAATGTGAGGCAAAAATATCAATGATAACCTTACAAGTAGTATGGATCTCAGTCTTCTGAACCCACATTAGGTATATCCCCATAATTTTAATAGTCATACAATCTATGATCTTATACCTTATCCATAACATCTCTCAAATTTAGTGTTGTCCTTGTCATAAGTAGTTCCAGGTTCTTATAAACATCCTCTAGGATGATAGTTCACTCACTTGGTACATATGGAAACTATAAGGTGTTCCAACCTATATCCTAAAAAGTAAACAAGTCACATAATATCCTACTAGCTATGGAAACTAATCCCACCTAATAAATACTCAATATCCCGTATTATACTAATAAATTTATCTCCTTAGAGGTCAATAAATCCATCACTCAAGGCAAATAATATTTATCCCAGGATTGACTACATCTCATGTATACCCCTATATCCACAAAATGAATTATGACCATTGTAGGCCTTGAAAAATATATTTAAACCCTTACTATGGATAAATCATCACTATATGTAAGGGGAGGTTCTAAAATTGGGGAAACAATTTCATAGATTCTAGTTTATGCAAACTAGAGGTTATGTAATTAGCACGATGGTTATGAAATTAGAACCTTGGTTGTGTAACTGCATGCATATGTAGACTAGTGGTCACATAAAAATCAATGTGATTATTTAAATTCCATCCTATCAAAATTTATGGTATGTCCCTATGCTAATGATTTCATCTCCTCCTCCTCTAAAATTGAAAAAATCTTAAAAACATGTAAAAATTTAGTTACAAACATTTTTTTTACATTTTACTAATCATCTAGTTGTGTTGAATATTTTGACAAGATTTTATCAAAATTGACCTATCCTATATGATCTATCAAATAAATGTAACAAACCTAGGGTTCTGGAGAAAATTCATAAAAACTAACCTTTACCTAGGCCCCACCTACTACTACTTGTGCCACTACCATGTTTTCTCCACACTATCTCCATTGTTTATCTCTACTCAAGATTTAGTCCAAGATAGGCTAGAGCTCAAATTTGGCAAGTGCATTGGTGAAAATCATTTCCAAATTTGGAATAAAAATCTATTTATAGCATGTTTTCATTTTTTAATTTTATTTCAAAGGGTTAAAAGTTATAGCATAATTTATTATTTTTTTCGTGTACTTTGATTTTATTATGAGTTTTCAGGTATAAATCAACATGGGGTGATTTAGGTAATACCATTCCCCACAAAAATGATAAGTAACCTTGCTTTTGCTTTTAGTAAAATTGATTAAGACAACTTTAATTTTAAAATCGAATCTTGTTTTCATCATTTTCAAGTTGTAATCCCTTCGCCAATAGTTGAAAATTTCCCCTGATGATAGGAATATGTAGAATTTTAACCCTCCATACATTGTTTAGTAAGTAATATTGTCTTACATTTTAATTAAATAGTGTGCTTTCAAAATATTTTCTATATATTGCATTGATTATATATTTTTTGTATCAGGTGATGAGGCATTTTGACTAGTTCAAATTTGTCACAACGGTCAGTAAGGTGAGTTTTATAATCCTCCCCTTCAATGGGGTGTGCCTCTTATTGATAATATCACCTTACCCAATTTATGATAGGGCACCTCCTTAAGGAGAAAATATGTATGTGTTAGTAAAAGTTTTTTATAAGATAAAAAATGGATGAATTCTATCAATAGTGAGGGGATGAAGTCCCTTATCTATTATGAGGGGAGGTTCCCTTTATTAAAATCAATAAAATACTAAAAATAAAACATCTACAATATTTATAGAAAAATTATTTTTGATGGGGTTGAAAATAATTATTTTCTTATAGGAAGGAGAGAAATAACACAAGAAAGAATACAAAATAAAATGAAAAATAAATATATTTTTGAATAAATGTAAGAAGAGATTAATTCATGCACTATCTATTTTACCCTAATTTAAATTAATGACAAAGATTAATATTATTAAGATAGAACCTGGAAATAGAATTTAGATTATAAGATATGGTATTCAAGTATACATCTGAATGTAAATGATTGAAATTTGATTCTTATAATTTGATTAGGGCATACACTAAATATGAAAATTTATAAAGATATCATAATACTTAGATTTTATTGTTGACTATTTGACATTGATTGTGTTCAAGAAGTGGAAATCAGGGATAACCATTCATGTGGCTATGTTGGAGGTTAGTACTACTGATTGATATTGACTTTATAGTTATAATTGACCTATGCATAAGTATAACATAGTGACTATATGATCACCTATGACTTTCTTTAGCTACTTTGTATTTACAATGTTAAATCTTGATAATACACAAATCTAGAAATTAACTTCCTTTGCCTTGAAACCATGGATGTGTTTATGAGAGATAAAAACCTACAAAAAATGAGGAAGTGTAATGGGATTAGCTAACCATAATCACCCTTGTATGATGATTGGCCACTACATATGTATAAAATTTTAAAAGGAAGGAAATCAAGCCACACATATTTCTCCCATCTAGTGTGATTGTGCAATTATGATTCTTTACTATGTGTATACAACTAATGATTGGATTTAATACTTTAAAATGATTTTTTTGAACTA
>JARHVA010000980.1:3845000-4096335 GCA_037957365.1 Torreya grandis
TTACCAATTCTACTATGGTTGGACATCTTTTGATTTACGTCTAGACAAAGCCTACTTATTTTTTTTATATTCCTTTTATCTAAAAGAAAATGAAATCCCAAGAAATAAGTTAAATCATCCTACAATAATTATGGATTAAGAATTATAATCTATCCATTGTGATATTTCAATGATCCAAGTTCTATATTCATTTTTGTATACATATTATTCCCCTTTCATCTCCTAATATAAAATTGAGTGTTGCTTTTGATGTGAATGAAGTAGATACATTATTACCTACAAAATTATTATTAGGGAATTTATGTTTTGTAATCTATAATTTTAATACATTGCATATATTTTGTTAAGCATCATCTTATAAACATTTCCATAGAATTTACCAAATTATATCCATGACATTTCACTTATTTATAGCCATCTATAGTGCATAAGATAAAAGTATAACTTTTATAAAATTTTATGAATGCTAGAAGAGATTAAATTCAAAATTTTCATGTGTGTGTGGGTGTACACATGTGTGCGTGTGTGTGTGTGTGTGTGTAAGTTTTTTATATATAAGTTTTTAATCACATCCAGAGGGAAAGTGTGGTCAATAACTACAAAAATAAAAAATACAATGGTTCTAACACCTAGATAAATGATTTAGAAACTAATACTAACTACCATTTATAGTAGCCCCATAAGGTATAATGATGTGGGATCCTAATTTGTTTCCTATAGAAATTCCCTAGTTTCATGTGTTAAGAACTCCTCCTCCAACTCTTGTCTCCAGAAATTGGTGATATCCTAGGAAGCCTCTCCCCATGCAATATGTTTGATAGAGGTAGTACAATCACTCTTATTTGTAAATAAATATCCAAAGGTTTTAACCTAGACATCTAGTGATGAAATTTACCACCTTCATCTATCTAACTTATAATACCTATGATATATAGGGGAAATACATCAGAGTGATGTCCCCATGCTCGAAGGTAATCATGGATTGAGAAGGATCTCATATATGATTAGGAAAGTAGTTACATATAATAATTTTACATAATTATCTTGAACCATATTTCAAAAATTTATCAAAAAGTTTTTGCATCACCCTAAATACACATACATTGATTATATAAATAGAAAAACTTAAAAAATAAGAACGTATAATTATCAATTAAAATTACTTGAATCCCCTCCTACTACTTTAGGTTAAAATCATCATCATTAGATATAATATGTTCCTCCATATCCTCCCTTAGGTTGATCCTATGCCTAAGCCTTATTAGGATCCTATCCTACATCTCCCTCTACTCATACCTCTTATTATAAAACTTATGATTCCATTTCTAGGGCCTTCCCACCATCTCATCCTACTCTAGGGTCTTATCCTGCATCTCCTCTGATTATTAACTGATGATGCATAACATCTCCTCATATTATGAATGCCTACTCCCCTCCTCCTACCCTCTAATCTCTTTGATTTATTCATATTGGTATCCCTATACTTAATGATTTATATGATAATTGACCCACATGAGAATATTTGATATATGTTTCTCCCTTTTATATTACCTTCAGGATGGGAAGATTCACCTCATATTGAAGGAGACAATTCTATGGGGATCATGGATATAGGATGTGTTTCCACTTGTCCCCTCCTATATTTGACATGTCAGGCCATATTACATGAAATAAATGCAATAGCATCATCACCTAATTATCATATTTATACCCTTTGGATTAAAAATGGTCAACCTATGCCCAATGAACACCTAAGCTTAGCCTTGGTCACCTTCTTGTGTATTTGAGGTGTCTTGACAAACAAAGAGAAGGCAAGTTGTCTTTAGGAAGTGAAGCAACATATTCAAGTAATGAGTCATGTCAAAAGTGTTAAGGTGGCCCCATCTCAAATTATTTGAGATTTTGTCAAGACATAATATTATGTTAATGGTGTATACGAGTCTATGACAATATATAAGGTGGCCCTTATAAGCTAAGCATACTAATGAAAGGTGACCTAACACATTGCTACCTATAAATAGTCATATGCTTAGTTGAACATGCCAAAAAACTACATAAATTAGGATATACTTCAATCAATTAGGGGCCAATTTGAAAAAGGATGATGAATCTTGTGTAATCCATAGCATACTTTAAGGTTATTTAGTAGCTATTAAGGTATTCATTCCCCTCAATTGACATTTCATTTGAATTTATACATATTTTGCCTTCTAAAGGGGTGTTTAAACCATGAATATTTTACTTTTATGACCTCTAAGACCTTATTGAGACATTATTAAGAGTTAGAATCCTCAAAAATGGGCATTAGTGTCATCACAATACATTTGTAGGGCAGTTTTATATGAAAAATGGAGCTCTTTTAGGGGTCAAATGCTTTCTATCCACCATAAAGGGGCCCACACATGTGAAAATGAAGTTTCACATTCCCTCCATCAGTACTCACTATTTTAAAATTATTTTTCTCCTCATTTACCTCCCCTTTCCCACCAATATCCTTTCAATATATTAGACCTGAGAAAATGTAGGAAAATGATGCCTTACAGGTGTATACAAACTTGTACAATATGGTTAGGGTTAGAAGAAGGTTATAAAATTCATTGGGAGTCTCTTTTAGGCACCTTAGATAAGGATTCATGTTTTAGATGTGCAAGGAAAGGAAAAAATGTTATCATGATCTCCATCGAGCCCTTGGCAAGCTCATAAGGGCCAATTTGAGATGGATGGTATGGTTTATATAGGGGAAGTTAGAGCCCAACATTTTAGCTAGAGGTGGCATCTCTTTTGGAATTAAATTAGTGAAATTGGTTTTTAGATAAAGGATCTAAGCTTTATGAACAATAACTAAGACCTTTAGGTTGTCTTAAGCCCTTTATAAACCCCATAAGCTCAACTATAGGTAGATTGATGAAAAAATCGAGTGAATTATGATATATTTAGCATAAATAAAGGTATATAAATTAATTTTGAATGTTTTAATCCCCTTTTAGCATGTTCTCATAGTAAACACAAAGAATATATCAACACACAATCTCCTTAGGTTAGCATATTGCATGTCATGAGAAAGAGGTTTTGTGTTTCATGTAGGAATAGAGGATGAAAATGATCAATCCAAATTTTCATGGCTTCCTATAGGTTCATTACATACCTAATTTGGTGACCATTTGATCAAAACATATCCCCTTCAATCTTCTTAACACAAACCATGTGAATAAAGGAAACAAACTTCACGCATTATTTAACTTATCTTCATGTTAATTAAACTTCAAGATGAAAGTATAAATGGTGTCTTATTTAGGTTGCATAGGTGTTTTAGGCATATGTAAGATCCCCTCTCTCAAAATAAACAAGCCTCTTTATGAACCTTATGACCAAAACCCATGAACTAGCTCCAAATGCATTCATAAGCATTCTTAGTAGGATTTAAGGTTTTTAACATTGTTTAAGGTTTTTGTGAACTCCTAGGTTTCAAGTTGTCCATTAAGATGCCTGATTCACTAGATCCAAATGCATTACTTTATTGATTATATATATAAATATGTTTATGGTCTTAATATATGGTCTTGGATGAGGAGTAACAGTCCACTTGAGGTCTCCCAAAAGACATCTACTATGTAATTGCTTCATTAGACCATTTTCAACTCTTAACAAGAGTTGGCTTTCAAACCCACAACTCTTAACATATTGTGTAATCACAACCTACAAGTTTATTTCCTCATGCCCAAGATTATGCCATGGAAGTAAGGTTAAAAGTTTCAAAATACCATGAAATGCCAATATAATTATGAAAAGAAATAAACTTAGTCAAAGTTTAGGCATATGGAATAAGGAAATGGCATAGTTTAGAAGGTCGAGTTAAGGCCCAACCTTCAAGGAGTTTCCCCAAAGTTACCACCTATAGTTGAACCTAGGAAGATTTAAGAAAAGGCCACATATTTGTGAAAATTACTATTTTAAAAGGTTATTGAGTTTTAAGTAAGGTAAACTAGATTCCCAAAAGGGTGTAGAAAACCTTTTCTTGCTCAAATAACTGTAGGACTCCATTTGTAGTCAAATTACTCTAGCCATCACCTATAGATAGGTTGTATCCAACTCTGGGAATGAAATATCATATACATATGAAGGAGGAAGATTAAGTAAAAGATTAAAATATAGAGGATATGTTGTTGAAAGATAAAAGAGAAATGAATGGATAGCTAAATAAGCTAATTCAGGCATATACAATTAGCTCAATGCATATAAGTCTGCCTAGTAATATGAGATACCTAAGCTGGTTTAAATGATAAAGGATAGTAACTATGTAAGGGTGATCCCATGGTAGTGCATATAATCTATACAATCCTTGATAAGTCTAAAAATAAAATCAATTTTGAGAGAGTTGCTTGGGCATGATTGAGAATTTATGACACGCATGCCTTTGTGTATGACTATAGAGTGAGTTTTGATGGTATAGTTAAGGGATACCTTATTTGATAAGTGTTTTAAAACTCTAAGAGTATGATACATGAGATCCATAACTCTATAAAAAATATATAAAGAGGGATATATACCATTCAAGTCTCTAGCATCAACTAGTCCAAACACTTAGGCTAAGCCAAAGATGGTCATGGTAGACCCAAAAGGGAAGAAGGACAAAAATATGAGTATGAGTAGTTGTGAGATTGTGTAAAATATTATAATTGATAAAATATGGTGATGTTATGACCTTAAAGTAACTAATACACCTAAAATTGGTCTAAGGTATTGCAGTTCAGTTTAGGCCTATAAGGCTTAAAACCCTTTTTAAGCCCTCAAAATCCCAATTTCATCCTATGACATATTCAAATTCCTTAGGAAGACATAAGGCCATGATAATATATATAATGATATTATATGTCCTAAGAAACATGTTTTAGGTAGAGTAAGGTAGGGGAATGGTCAATTTGGCCTAATTACCCCCTTGAGCTCAATCACCCTAGTTTACCATTTTGAGTTTCCAGTTCAAATATTCATATCTTACATGGAAATATGTATGGGTCCCAATGCTCTTAAGGGAAGTTTGGTACCCATATTAAATTACTATCTAGTGTAATGAGAATTGCATTCAGGAGCTCAACTCTATGAATGATCCTTAACACTATTATCATACCTAGAATACCTAGTAAAAACTTGAAGGTTGCTAACTTCTACTCAGAGATCACTATACAAGGTACATGGGACCACAAGATGTTAAGGATATTTTAGGGGATATATTTACCCAACATTATTGGCATTATTGTTTCAATATAAGGCATGCACCTTCATGAAGCATTATTAAAATAGTAGGCCACTAAAACCCTTCCTAAAACCTGATAAGAACCTGATGGAGGAGAACTAGAAGGAAATGCATCCAAATGACTTGTTTTGAATTGGAAAACACTTGAAACACATTTTAAACTATGATAAGGTCATGTTGATGCCACTGGGTTGTATGAAAAACTATACAAATGCACCAAGTATCCTATTTTTATAAGGTTTAATAGAAATTTCAAGGTGCAATGCTAGATGTACAATTGTAGATCATCTAGGAGGGTGATGTGAAACATTTTTTACCTTTTTGGGCCATAATATACACTAAATTTTCCCTTTTAAGTTCTTTTATAGGCCTATACTAGAGAGGCAGTCTAGAGGTGTTAGTGAATGATGAATTAGTCACCTAGATGAGCAAGAATTGTAGGTGTGCACTATTTGAATGGCATAAATCATGTTGTAAGATGATTTTTCAGTCCTAAAACATGTTTAGTAACCCATTATCAAGGTTTTATGTAAGTCTCATTTCCATCCAAATGACTAATACCAAGTGATTAGGCTTAGTTGCCTAGTAGGCCTATTTGATCAATAACAGAGGATGTTTCTTAATGTAACAGGCTGATAAGAGAGTAAATGGAGGGACATAAACATCCTTTTAACTAATACATTGAGGAAATTATGCACATGTCATGGTCGATAGGGAGGATTAGGTAGTTTTAAACCTAGTCAACATGCAAAAGGGAGAGGTAGGTTGTTTAATAATCCATAGGGGCTAACTAGACCATAATTATACCTTTGTTACTACCAAGTGAAGAGGTAGTTGACCAATTTGGTGTGGTCATACCTTTAATGAGGTTAACCAAGATTTAATTAGATTCTATCCACACACTTATATGCTCAAGGGCTCATTAAAGACCATCAACTAACCAAGGCAATGCATGGGAGGGATCATGGAGTTGTTACTAATCCTTATTCATGATTTTAATTGATGGTTGAGTGAATTAAGGTAATCATGGCCTCTCCTCCACACTTTCATGCATCTTAATTCCTCTTTTCCCTTCTATTTTTCTAAAAATTTAGGCTCAAAATCCATTGTATGTATCCCTCAATTGGGTATGAATAAACTCTGCCCAAATTATACCTTGTAACCTTTGGATTAATACAAGGACTAATTTAGATTATGTATGCTATCTTATTGTGTTATTTACTTGTTTATTTTCATAAGTGGTTGAGTCTTATCTTCATTTATAGGTCCTTATTCTCATCTAGTTGCTATGGGATTGTTCTAAACATGTCATATGGTGTGTGAAAGTGTTAGTGATTGTGCTTGGAGTAGAATCTTATTGGAAGTGTATTGAAATAGATCTCCCATTCATCATCCTCAATTTTTAATCATCTATCATACCCTTTATGTAAAATATTGATGGTTATGAGTCTCTTGGAGAGACTAGTCTAGTCACTAGTCCTTGTCTTGTTCATAAGTGTTGTTGAAGGGTCAAATAGAGTGTATACAACATGTTGGTACACCTCCCATAACTTAGGTTTATTTTATTTATTTATTATATCCCTTTTCATAAATAAGTTAGTAGGTTTAAAAATTGAGCCTAGATGATGCATTAGGGGAGCTAAACCTAAAACTAGAGGTTCATCTCACTCAATACGCTACCCATACCTGGAGGTGATCCCATTGTATCAAATGGATGATGTAGGCATAAAATAACACTACATCAAGGGTGCAATCTAGTTTGATAATAGTTAATGGAATGCCTAGTAGGACTAGGATTCAAGCAAGTTAGAACAATTACTCATAGCATTTGGTGATCTCAAGGAACTTAAAACACTCTAGTTGCTGATCTGCATTCAAATTTCATGCCAAAAGTAGTGATAAGGTATTCATAAAAAGGTAAGGAAGATGAGTTTGTTGAATTATCCTTCAATTTTTCTAGGAGGAAGAGGCACCCTAGGTCTAATCCCTATCTTACACCCCCTACTTCTCCTAATCCTCCTCAAAAAAGTATTGCTACAACTCCTACACCTTTAATGGCTAGGCCTATAAATTATACCTTTATGCCCTTCAATGGTGGAAACCCTCTAAACCTGAACCAATTTTCTGATATCCATGTTGATTCACTTAATATCCTTCCATAATTCATATGAGAAAACTCTAACATTCCTAATGAACACATTGTAGACATATCCAACCTCT
This sequence comes from Torreya grandis, assembly GCA_037957365.1. Taxonomy (NCBI): domain Eukaryota; kingdom Viridiplantae; phylum Streptophyta; class Pinopsida; order Cupressales; family Taxaceae; genus Torreya; species Torreya grandis. Next base: position 3,852,472 of record JARHVA010000980.1, read on the forward strand.
GATCAATACATAATTTGACTCAATAAAATGTAGAAATTAGGCTACTAGCTACTTCATTTATAGGTAAGGCACTTGAATGGTATAGTGGTATATCTCCTACATCTATTAATTCTTGGAATGAGTTTGGGTAACACCTATGCATGCATTTTGAGGATATAAGTGACCACTTGTCTCTAGTGAAGTAATTGACCATAATCAAAAGTGATCCTCAAGAGTTTATGGTGGAATTTAAATATAGGTTTCAAAATTTATTGGATAAGATCTAAAAAATATTTAAACCCACTCCTAATTATGACTTTTTATATTATTTGAGAGCCCTCAATTATGATGTATTAGTCATGATATAGTCCATGGAGGGAACACACTACCTAATGCCTATAAAGTGGCAATAAGGGCATAAGAAATCTAATAAAAGTAGACATACTTACACTAAGGCCCCTCATTCCTTTGTTCCTAGAGATACAACCTCGTGTTCCTACCATTATCCCCATACCAATGCCAACTAACCATGATTAGGAAGATGCTAGTTAGGCAGATAAATTAGCTAAACTTTAAGGGTTTTTCAAGGCATAAAGTAAAAAGATAGTGGCCTTGGAAAGGAAATAACTTCCACATAATATAACATATGAATATCCTTATCAAGATACCTATTATCCTTATTAGTTTAAACCTAATCCATAAGTTCAAGGGAAGATCACTCAAGCAAGGGCCTATAATAGTTTCAATCCTAATTTTGCTAGTACTTCTAGAGCACTAGTTCCTACTCAAAACAACTATGCTCAAGAAGGCCAATGGTCTACACAATGGGGGTAGTCTCATGGGGTTTAAATCAATCCAAGTGAGTGTTATTTTCAAAATTATCTTATTCAACAAAATCAAGATCATCTTATGTAATACAATCAACCTCCTACACAACGTAAAGAAGGACCTTATATGTAACATGGAGAGATCCACTCCATGACTCAATATAAAATGTCAAATAAAAAAGGAATGAGTGGGGATAAGGAATAATCATAGAACCCATTTTTAAACTTCAAAGAAGGATAAAATTCTTTTGAACAATGTGTAGTCAATCAACTTGTGGGTGTAACCAAGGTAGATAGCCATACTACAACCCATACAAGGGATAAAAGAAGAGCACTAGGTGATGAATTAGAGGCTGGGATACCAAATCCTCCATAATATCAACCATATTAGGATACTAATGGAAAAAATTCATCTCATAAAACACCACCAATTCAAAAGGTTCATAATGAGAAGGCGCAGAATAACAAGGGTCCATTCATACCTCAGTTTACTCAAGATTCAAGTACTACTACTACTCCTAAGTTGAAATCAATGGTTTATAGCCCTCATATAAACATTATGTACCAAATTAATAAGGATAATTTCACCATACCAATGTGGGACATATTTCTTATCCTAGGATAAAAATATTTCCTCCAAAAAGATTTGTCCAAACTTCACATCTTGGAGAAGTTAGCTGAAAAAATAAGTGTACTAATAACCAACACCACTCTACCTAATGAACCCCAATTATCTAAGTTAAAAAAACCTACTAATTTATATCTTCATATCATAATAATAGACTCCTTATTACAAAATTTTATGATATATAGTGGGGATAGTACATCCATCATGCCTAAATCAATAATAGATAAGTTGGGGTTAAGGTATGAGCATAATTCTAAGGGAGTCTTAAAACTAGATGGGTCTCCTTATAAGGTTGTTGGTATAATAAAATATCTAAAAATTGTCTTGGATTATTTTAATAATTTTACTATATCCTAATATGTTTTAGTGGTTGATTTTCCACCTTATTTTGCCTTATGTTTGTCTAGGAATATCATCACTAAGATAAGAGTCTATCTGACTAGCAGCAAATTCACAATCTAATGTACTTCTCTTGATATTTAATGAAAAATGAGAGTTGCCAAAGACTTATACCTTATAATTCATTTAAATGTCTATTTGAGGATGTAAACTTGATAAGATAACATCACAGTATGTGCACACTTAATCCTCTAATTTGACATTCTGTTGATTGTAATCTAGGATGTTGGAAATTATACAAGGAATGAAATGCTTAATTGAAAACTCATAAAAAATCATGAATCAAATGATTAAACTAATTTATGTTTATAATATTCCTTAAAACAATCACATACAAAGTTAAAAATCACACAACTAGAAATTAAACACTTAACACATAAATAAAATAAGTAACATGCTTAGATATTTGATGGATCAGATTGTCACTACAAGACTTCCAAAGGGGGCCCTTCCTCCTTTAAAATCACACTTCAATCCTTCCTATTAAAAAAATAAAATTGATTAATAAATAATTGATCATATTAACCAAGTGTATTAAGGAGTTTCTATAGGATAATTATAACAATTGTCTTACAAAATATGCTTCTGCTCTATTTCTCTAATTTATCTCTAACTAGTTTCTCAACCCTATTGCTACATGTATATATACAATAGGTGATATTGTATTATATGAAACAAAATACATTTTAAATTAAGAAACATTTAGTTGTAGGAGAAACAGAAACCAGTTCCTTATGCTAAAGCTACCATTCATATGGAACTTGTGATGTTACTTCATGGTAATCCAAGTTGTTTAGCCTTAACTACATTTCTTCACTACATTCCATGAATTTTGTTACACTTCTTCGAGTCTATATATTCTGGAATCAAATTGTATTTATTCATAACTACAATCAATTAGTGGCTATGGGATGTTTTTTCATGACTAATTTCCTTTATTGTAGGGTAGATCATGAAATGTTACTTTGAATTTACTTATTACTTCAAACACCTTTTAAACACATTATAAAGAAAATCATCCTATAGTAAATCACAAATATTATATACTTGACTTTCAAGACAAAATTCTAACCACTCAAAGATACATGATAACATAATTCTAATGAAAAACATGGTTGTCTTATGATAAAAACATATGGGAAATGGTTTAGAAACATGGTAAGCTAAAAGGGTGAATATGGAAAATGTGGACAAAAAACATGATAATTATGGGGCTTATCACACCCCAAAATTAATATTTTTCTCATCCTCGAGAAAAAAACTTGCTCATCTCAAAATCATAGATAACTCTAAAATCTACAAGATCAATGACACCACTAGATGGATGATCATAGAATCCATGCCTTTGTTTATAAAGTTACCAAGTTCTGAATTCCTTAGTTGCATCTAATGGAGTCTTGTCCTACCAATTTGGTATGGGGTACTAAAACAAAGGAGGCTGAAATCTTATACTCAATAATCATGATCATAGATCCTTTGTAATCAAAATATACCTTGTTTCTCTATCAAAATATACTTTGAAATTAAAAGGAGAGTATGGCTCCTTCTTCTTCAACTCAAGGGTGAGCTCTTTCCATCTTTATAAATAAGATTCTCATGATGATGGCCCAATATAAGTTTTTAATCCCAAATAGAAATACAAAGCTTCATCACTAGTTTTAGCAAACCAATCCCTTAATTCTTTTTTTAGCATAATGTCATCCCATTTTAACAACACAAATTTAGGTCTTCCTGATTCTCCTTTGATAATTAGTTGACTTTCTCTTTCCTTTCCTTTGTATTCTATCATCTCATGACCTCTCCTATGCTTATTCAAAAGATATGTTGATAATGCCTTTAAAATGACATCTCCAACATACAAGTTGGGGTTCTATTCTCTATTATATGACAAAGAATAGTTATGCAGATAAAATTCACACAATCATTTTTGTTCTTCTTATGGCTTGTATTGTATATTTTTACAAAAGGAGAGAAGGTCTAGTACTTCACATGGCAAATCACAATAAATTATAATGAATTTAAATTTATGCCACTTTTTTTCAAGGTCAATTGAATACACCCTTTTGGGAGGCTTACAGTCAAGGATTGCCTAAGTGAGATTAGCCAAATCTTCAATTATGTGCTTTAGTATGGATATCCTTTCTTCTTTGGATCTAACTTCTTCCTTTAATTTCTTGTTTTCTCATGTCAATTCTCTATATTTTTTAAACCAATTTTCTATCCATTGTATCAATAGACACCAAAAATCCACACACCACAATTTTGAATGTTAAAATACCCTTACACCACCTTAAGACCCCCTTGGGACCAATTTGGGTCTTTGAACCCTAACTAAACCTAGCCATGATCAGTTTAACCAACTAACTTAACCTACCCTTTTACCCACTTTTTAATTGGGCCCTTAACCATTGAAAGTTAGGATGACTACCAATGATCACCCTAATAGTCAATGGTTATGATCCATTATCCCAAACACTAGCATGCAAACCACTTTACCTTGATTTTCTAAAAGTAGCTCATCTAAATCCATGTGTGAACCATTGCATGCACAAGTTATAATTAGGAAGTCTAGTTAACACATATTGTACCTCTCCTTCCTTTCTTATAAGAAGAGAGGAACAGGAGGTGGAAGGGGCCAGATTCAAAACTATCAAGAGATTTTGCATGCAAAGATTTTTTTTGAAGGTGTTCTTCTAGCAATCCAGTGATCTAGCCATCATGACAGAGGGACAACATGCCTCCACCCCTGGGTCAATATCCAAGCATCATTACTCTACTAAAATCATGCCAAACTCTATCAATAAGCCAACCTCCTTAACCACTCATTCAATCAATCTTTTGCAAGCTAAGTATTTATTTTTCAGTATTCATTTAATTTATTCATATTTCATAATCAGCCTACCACCAACCCACCTCTTGTAATTTCATTTTAGAATATCATCAACCAGCCATTTATTACCTATGACCTACACACAGTAATCCATGATGGTTAGTTTTACCATAGATGGTCTATCTAACTATTGATGGTTGCCTCAACCATCAATGGTCATATTAATTGATGATGGTCACATCAACCACTGATGGTCACTATGGCTAAAAATAATAGAAAGTTATTTTCATCCTTTTACCCTCAATTAAACCCATTTTTTTGTGTTCTTGCTTATTCATAGACCCCTACCTAATTTTCTAAAGCACACTCAAATCATTTAACACTACTATTGACTTGTTTATTGCTATATTATTCATTTATAGCCTATTTCTTTATCAAACATTTATTGTGCTCAATTTTAGTACCCTTTTGATTATTGATGCAATTAATTTATCATTCTATTTATAAACTTAATTTTTTAAAATTTGTGGGTTGATATCCCCTAAGGAAGCTCTCACTTTTGGGATATAGCTAGTGCTAGGCAATCCACCCAACCACCTATCTAACAAACAAATATTCTTAGTGTTTTATTATTTATAGGTCATCCTCCCAAGTTAAATAAGAGTTCTTCACAATCATCTAATTCAATGTGTGCAAAACCAAATAGGTTTTTCAACCATACCTTTATTTAGTTTCTTCTTCTTTATTTCTTAAATATAAGCTAAAATCCACTAAAACATTCTAGCATGCCTGGTGGGACCTTGAGTCTCTACTCAGGTTTACTTTTTATTTTTTTGCATCTATATACTCTTCTCTCTATTTTGTGCTCATAAATGACATCAAATTTTCTTTTGGGCTTAAAAATGACTACATACATTGGTTTCTTACAAGTTTTAGCTCACATAGTCTAAATTAAAGCAAAATAATTCAATCATAACATCACCTTTATTTTACACACTAAACCAAACCACCCTCATCAATCAAACATCAAATAAACTTGAGACAAGGTCTAACTAGGATTTCATCACCTAACAGTCACCTTACCCTTTCTTAGCAATCCTACTTGGAGATCATTATGTATGGGAGAACCAACTCAGCTCTCTGGTTGAGTATAAACTCTAGAAATTGGTATATATTGGCTAAGCTCCCAACACCATTATCACTATGGTGTGTAAAGTGAGGGGGTAGGCCCTAATACCAAGCCATGTATTGATTTTGAATACAAATTATTTTTGAGATCCTAAACAACCTAAAACCAACCATATACTTCTTTTCTTGTACCCACTTTACAAGCCAATTTCAGTCACACAATTTCTTAAACGCTTAAGGCATAATCCAAAAGAGAGACTAAAAGGAAATTTGGGACTTAACACGCTTCTTAGAGTGTGATTTGTTTTCTTTGATCATTTCTTATCTTTTCTCTATTTGAGTGGTGAGATTGTTTGTGTATTCTCTCCCCTTACCTTGGATGGTTCTAACTCACGAGCAGCGAAAGAACCTAGCAGAACAAAACCCATCACCAAACCAATCAACCTCTTGTACCTCCTCATCTATGGACTATGTCTCTAAACCAACAGACTCTCCTCACCCTTTGATAAGTCCTTTCCCTTGAGAAGTTCCCCAACGAGACATATATTTTTCCACCTTCTTAGATAACAATCCTATGGTCCTTTAACATTATCTTAACACTATGACTCATCGTACCCCTACTTTAGTTCCACCTATAAACTAGCTTATGGAATTCCTTCCCACTTTATGGGAAGCACTTCCATTGCCACAATCATCACCCAACCATTGGCTACCCAAGCCTCTTCATCTCCTAATAATCCCTTTGACAATATTATGGAAAACCAACTTGCCCAACCTAAAAACACCCATATACCTTCCACTACCTTGGGAGTAACCCAACCACTAACCATTATACTCCCCTCACCATAGGGGTACCTACCACTAACATTGCCAACCTTAATTCAACCAATAATCCATTTCAAAATCTTGTACTACCTATACCTTCTACCTTAACACCAATTACCATAAAGGTCACTACCCCTCTTTTGATTACCAACCTAACCACTACTTTGACCTAATAGGTGCCCATTACACCAAACTCATGTTACATCCCTAACCCACAAGGAAATGTGCCTCTACCTACTAACCAATAACCTATAACTACCTACCCCTACATAGCTTCCACCCAACCACTAGTGTCTACATACCAATATGTGGAAGTTCCTCAACTCATACTAGTTATCAGTATGTCACCCAACCACCATAATAATATGCACGTTATAACCTTCTAGTTACATAACCCCAAACAAATATAATGAAAATGGTAATGGATAAGATGACCACTCTAGAGTCATCTATCTCTGGGGTTCACAACATCCTGTCATATGATCAGATCTGTAATGAACCCATTCACTTATCTATCCCTATCAGACCATATCCCCCTTAGTAGGAACTCCCCAAGTTCTCTAAGTTTCAGAGTAACGAGGATCCATAACAACACCTCAAGGAATTTAGGCATGCATGTTATTTTATTACTTATGATGATGCCCTCCTTCTTCATACCTTCCCCATGTCCCTATCTAGTCTAGCATTAGATTGGTATATTTCCATAAACAAACATTCCCTATTCTCTTTCACCCAATTAGCTCAAATTTTCTTGGATCACTTTTTGATAAATATCTCCAAGAAATTTTCTATCACTGACCTCTACTCTATCTAAAAATTTGATGATGAATCTATTTCTAATTTTGTAGCTCATTAAAAGAGCTTAATTAATCAAATTTCCTTCTCTTTACCACAACCTAAACTAATAAAACTTTTTTCTTAGGCATGTGCTAAGCACATATCCTCTACACTGCATATCCAAAGTTTTAGAACTTTTGATGAGAATTTTACCATATCATGTAAGCTAGAAAATAAAGTCATCAATGAAAGAAAGCTAAAACTAAAAAACAAGAACTCTAAATATAAAACCAACGAGTCTTCCTCCTCTAAACCATGCAACCAAACCAATACCAATACCAATACCAATACTAAGAGCAAGGGAACTGTGAACGTGGTGATCCTTAAAGCCACTTATCTACCATATATCAAACAATAAAACTCTTCTAACTCCTCAAAAATAAACATGAGGAGACAAAACTAGAACAACCAAAATCAATTTATTCCACTTGGAAAATCTTATGCTTCAATCCTAGAGAAGTTGTTGAAGGATAATATCATACAACTTCTTCCTATCAAGCCTCCTCAATAATTTGATTCTTCTCATACTAAACCTAGTTAATACAATGAGAATGATTTGTTTTCTTTCCATCAAGTAGTTGGGCATGATGTTACTAGGTGTAATACCTTCAAGAGTGTTGTCTAATCTCTCATTGACAAGGGGGAACTCATGTTAGACAACCCCAATGTACCTCAAAACCAAATCTTTGAAATTTTTAGGAAACTTTTTCCCAATCATGCTTACCAAAAATGAAATAAACAAGGTTGAGTGTTCTCATGATGCCCATACTATTAACATGGTTCTTGACATGCTCATTACTTAAGAACCTACCACCCAATCCACATATTATTTGCCCTCTCCACTTATTGAGGTAATGGAGTTACCTTCTCCTCTTTTTGAGACCCAAACTAAAGAATCACCCCTTTTTCCTCCTTCAATTATTAAGTTAATAGATCTATCAATCCCTCCTTCCACTGACATACTAGAACAAGCAACCATTTTACCATCTCCCTCAACTATTGAGCAATTCACTACCCCCTTGGAGGTCATTCTCACAAAGGAAGACACGATGTCTGCACCTCCCATAGAGGAATCACCCATCCAACCCTTTCATCCTTTGATTTAGTAAAATGATTAGGTCACCATTCCCCTTTCTCAACCTATGGGATTATCTTTCAAATCCACTATCTAGGGAATAAAACCGATCTATAAACCATTTTCTAGATTAGTGCAGAAATTGGAATTTGTCTCCAACCCTAACATATATTGAGCCACCTTTAAGAAATAATTGGGTCTCCCCTATATCACCAAACATGAACCTTTAAACACACCTTTGGTAAACCAACCCACCACTCCTAATATCCAAATCCTTATCTTACTAACCAAACCACCCAAATCACCCTCTCTAATCAAACCAAGCAAAAACCTTGGCACCTTCCCTACATAAAGCCTTAATTGTCCATCTATGAAAGTTGAGATTACCTCACCAAACCCAATAACTAACCACATAACAAAATTAACTAAGGAGGTAAAGCCACCAAAAGGCCAAAGGGCCAAACTTCTACATTCCTCAACTCTACCCTTTATCTTGGGGCCTCATCCCTCCACTTTCATTAGGAAACTAATTGTCTCACCTAAAACCCAACCATTGTTTTTGGTTATACCAACACACTTAATTTTAGACACACCTATCTTCATTGAGCCATCAATAACTAGAATACCTACCCTATAGCCTCTTACCTCTAACTTATCAATCTCTACCTTACCCAAAAAAAAACCATCAACTAAGAATACTACCCCACCCAAACATTTTATTACCAAACCCATTTCTAAAAAGAATTCCATCTTACTAACCAAAGCCAACACCTATAAACCCTCTCCATGTTTAGCTAAATCCTACTCAGTCATCTTCCAAAGGTTATTACAAGCTTCTTTCTTGACCTTACCCCCTATCAAGTTATTTTACCCTCTCAGTCCAAAACTAGTCTGGTATAATGACCACCAAGCATGCTCCTATCATAGGAGACTAGGGCATGACATGGGGAACTACCACTAGTACAAAAAGAGTAATATATGATTAAAAAAGCTACTAAAAACTGCATATAAATTATCAAACATGATCATGTGACCATTAGTAGTTTATTGGCAGTCATTTATAAGGTGACCAAATTGATGACTAAATCATTTTTAGTCATTTATTGGTTATTTTGATTGATCGATTTGGTAGTATATTTAGTCATTGATTGCTGTAATTTGGTCACTTATTTATTCATTTTTATTCACTTATATAATTATTCATAAATTTATTCATTGATTATTGTTAACTGGTCACTTATTTAGTCATTTTTATTCACTTATTTCTATCCATTAATAATTTATTTAGTCATTAATTTTAATCATCTTTTTGATCAATTTGGTATTATATTTAGTCATTTTTATTCGTGTTGATTTCATTCATCATCATTATACTATACTCATTATTTGTTCTGAGTATTTTAACTTGAATAAAATCAATATCACATGAGTTAGCCTTAATCCTTTAAGGCATGTTCTCACATGAAAAATCCTGGCAATCTCTTTCACATGTGTTGTAATCATTAAGCATCTTTCATTTTACTAAATATTAGGTGTAGGATTTAAAAGCTTCTAGATTTTTTGATTCAATTTTTAATTTTAATCCTTAGTGGTGGTAATTCAGTTTGGCTTAGGTCCCTTTTTAGCCATGCAACAATTTGATGAAGCTTTAACAGTCATGGGAGGAGAAAGAGTCAGAACTGAGCCATTATCATGTGATGAAACTAAAGTAAATGTATGCTCTAGATTATATGTTATGAAGGTGTAATTTATCATTTTATTGAATTTCTAAATGTATATGATGAGAACATCTCCATTCAATTTACTTCAAGCTAGAATGGTGACCATAAAGTTCAAGTTGGAGGTATAGAATTTGTTATTAGTGAGGAGTCGATTGCTAAGGCCATGGGTTTACACTATGAGGGTAGAAGATTGAAAATGCTCACCAAAGTTCAAGACCTAGAAGGGTTGAAAAAAAATTCATTAAAGGAGAAGCATTGGTGAAGTTACAAGGAGGCTTTGATAGAGAGAGCTTATTTAACCCTTGGGATAAGGTATGCTTCACTATCATGAAACATTTTACCCTTGAAGGTCATTTTAAGTGCATTTATCATTTCCATTTTTCTCTTTTGAATCACTTTCATCATGAGATATTGGTTAACTTCCCATTCTTCCTCCTATCATCCCTAGAGTCATCTGTTAAGTCTGTCAAAAATTCCTTAGAAAAAACCTAGTTAACTCTACCATTTTTCTCCACCAAGGTCTTATCTTCAGGCTTTATCACTTTCACCTTACATTGTGTCCCTTTAATCATTTAAAAGTGTAGGTGTTAGATAGTTCCCATGATAGTGAAATTGACGATCACATTCCCCTAAGTGTCAGATTTGGTTCCATGGGTCCCCGTGGTTCCCTACCCTTTTCCAAGAACCTTGTTCCCCCCTCTTCAAACCTATCCCTTAAGTTTGAAAGCTTTCATTGACCTCTCAAAATAGGCTCTAGTTATCCTTCCCTGATAGATGTGAGTTCCAGATCCATTGACACTTCTGACTCTCTAGTTGTTGAAGGGATATATGAGCTAAAAAATAACCCTTCCTTTTTTGGCAATAAAAAGAGGAAATTGATTGTTTAGATCAATTCTAAAAAGATCAATCAGGGAAAGAGTAAGAACAATAAAGTGGTGGGGGTGGAGCCTCAAAATTTGGCTAGTGAAAAAGAGCACCTGGAGGCCCAGGTGCAAGGTGAGGATGCTATGGAGGAAAGGTCTGGTTTTAAATTTTAGAGTTATGTGGAAAGAAATTTGATGAACATCAGGAGATCCAAGAGACTAGTAGGGGAAAAAATTTCATTGCTAAAGACTATGGATGATCCCTCTACCTTAGATCAGGGGGAGGAAGTAGGTAAATTAAAAGATAAACCCAAACTTGATCAGCAATTAGAGAAGGAAGGAACTAGTTATTTTGAGGAGCTGAATGATTCCACTTATGATTCTGAGAAGGAGGATTTATTGGATACCAGTGAAGAGGAGAGCCAAATTGAAAGGGATTTAAAAAAAGTGAAGAAGGGTTTACACTCCCTTCAAAATAAAATGAAGGTGCTAACCACTATTTGCTTGAAAGTTGTCCACCATGTGACTTCTTCCCTGATGATTTTGCAAGACCTCCTAGAAGAAGATAAAGATAAAGAAGGAAAAATTACTAGCATGGATGACCTTCTCAAGTTCATCAAAGAAGATTGGAAAGATTTGATAAAAAACTAGTGTTTTTGTTATGGTTAATCCCTAGTCTATTTATTGTTTCCTATTTTGATTTTTTTTGTCCACTATTTTTTGATTGTTAGTGGCCTTTGGCCTATTTTACTACCCCTTGATCTTTTTATAATTGGGCTCTACACCCTCTTTTTAGACTTATAATATCAAAAACATATAATCGATGTAATTGTAATTGCTCACTTCTTGAAAGAAGAATTTTGAATACCTTCAATATGTATTACAAATGATGATTATAGACACCCAATACACTATTTTACTTGTTACATTCTGTAGTTGGGGGTATATTTTTGGTTTCCATTAGACACATAAGTAGTAGTAGTATAGATATTTTAAATATATCTATCTAAAAAATGTGGAGAGATGTCAAATTTTAGACTCCTATTTTAGATTTGTCATATACCATACTAATTAAGACTCCATTAACTCGTTTATTAATTTATAGCTGACAAAAGTATGAAAACATTTAAGTCATAATATTAAGTACAAGAAAGATAATTCCAATTAGGATATAGATTACTTAAGTCACCTCCAATTAATTAATAAGAGTACCTTAATATAAGGCACAAGAACATTAGCTCTAATAACTCTAGAAACTAATTTTTCACCTCTAATTATAGCACTAACAATAGTCCTGTATTCATGTGGCTTTGAGACTTTTAAATGGCCCATGTTGTATGGTAGCGATCCTTAATTTTATTTATAGATCACATAAAATGCATAAATATTATTATGCTCAACATGCAGATCATGACTACGATGAATCCATGGGTATTTCTCATAAATCAACATTTACAACATTTACTCTAATTTGAAACTCAGGATGAATTAATAAATTTTTGGGTATTAGATACAGGTGCCATGAAACATATGACATAATGATGGGACTTCAAAACATATGACATAAAACATAGAAAAAATAAATCAATCATTCATTTGTACATAATGAAATAGCTATTAAGAAGGAAAAATACTAAAATTTTATTGAGAAAAGACATAAATATGTGTCTTTGCTTTGGAAAATGTGTTCATAAAATTGTGTTTCTAATGTTGTGACTGAGAAAACTAAGTTACAATGCTTTTCTTGCTTATATAACTCCAAATTAGACAAAAAACACTAAGAATATCCCTGAACATGAACACATTTAAACTATTGCATAAAGTAGTGGGCCAAGATATCTAATAACTAGTACATGATAAACATCAACTATGTCATTTTTTTCAAATATTTTAGTGGCCACCGTGTGAAGGTCCCTTCTTTATCTTTTAGATAGACAAATCCATCTATTTTGTCTTCATAATCAAGGGGTATATTACTTATAACCTTTAGAATATTTACATTTACATCTCTTGTTCCTTTTAATTTGACTCCATGAACAATAGATAATGAGTGAATCTACCCAATGCCCATAACAACACCATCAAATAGATCTAACACCTAGGATTTATCCCCTTCTTAGAGTTTATTAATAAAGGTCTACAAAAACAAAAAAAACACATATTATATTGAGATATAAAACATTTTAAGCATGAAGAATGATAAAATATTAGGATAGATAACTGACAACTATTATATTAACTCAACTAATTTAGCACAACTATGATGATTGTGTTATACATTCTTGTCTAGTTCATCATGATCACTATCAATATCGACATCTCTATTGATATCATGAAGGAATTTTTGTTTTTCTACTACTTTTATAAAATTACTCTACATGTGGTTTAACCATCATGAAAAAAATATATACAAAGCATTCAATAGTCATGTAAAGAATGTAAGCTCTAAATTTGTCCAAAAGAACATTTTATATATCACTACAATAATAAAGAAAATGGGTTGGATTCTCCTAGGCTCAGATTTTAATTATCTACATATTAAGAGGCATTTGTATACAAAATTGCCAAACAAGAAGAAATGCGATCAATAGAGCCTCTTACCTCAGTTGAATCCATGGATTTATGTTCATTCCATGCAAAAATTATAGGGTTAACGGAGGCAACCAACTATGAAACTTGCTAAGTGAGATTGAATATGAAACTCATTACCTATTGGTACCTTTCATCTGAGTTGATATAATCTATAGAGGCTCTTACTAGGCATTTAAATGATGGTTGTGAAATCTATATTGACGAACTAGATTTGTAATTCATCCCAATCATAGATTTACAAGGTCGATCTAGTTCTACCATATAATTGACAATATCTTCTGCACCTACTTCTCTATTACTATTTTACACATAAAATATAATGTCAATTTCAAGATGTAGTTAATTTGATAAAAAATCAAAATAAATAACACAATGTAAATTGATTCAAAAAGTGATACACTTACTATAAATTTATCCATTTTGGCATGTAACCCACCTCAGCCAAATGTATATCCAACCCTAACATTATCTCTTGCTCTCTTGCCTCTGTTACTCTTTGCCAAATATTCTTTAGAATACATACTTTATTTCATTACCTCCTACTCTTTGGGAGATAGAGTGGAGTCTAACCTCTCTTTTCCCTCTATGATTATTTTTTTGCAATTATATATAAAATTGTTCATCAAAATTCTCATCTTTTGCTTGTAATATTTTATAGAGATTGGTCTACTAGTAGTCTCAAAATTATTTTTAATTTTTTGTATAACATTTTCCACAGTTCATGGATCTTTATCTACAAAACTTGATTTGCAAATATCCAAATGGGCCCTACATCTTACACCCAACTCGAAGGCCAACTTTGCATCATTTGGCCCAATGGGCTCACCATCTCTCAATACCTCAACTAAGAATGGCTTCTTGCCTTCTATTTTTTTTTACTTTTGCATTTATATCTATAGATATATATAAATCTTGACTCAATATTTGTCTTTTCACAAATGTAGATGCATCTTCTATTAAACCACTACTAGTATTTCTAGATGATACATTAGTTCCATCAAAAGTTCTAGATGCAACAAGTGCACTCTGAGGCACAACAGATACAAGTGATCTCTCTTCATGAATTTTATTAACTGGAACTTCATGCTCCTTGGCCACATCAAGTGTGGCATGAGTAGGTAGATTAGTACCAATCTCCATATATTTCACTTCAAACACATCCTTTAATATTGAATAAATCATCTACAGACCTGTTGTTCCTTTACTTTAATTTTATTCAATAATCTCTCTTAGACTTTATGCTACGGCATCATCATGATGTTGCACATCAACATGTGTTATATCAGGCTACACATCACCATCTTTTATATCAGGCTACACATCACCATATGCTATATCAAGCTACACATCATCACAACTATTGTTTTCACCAACTACATTTGTTGAATCACAAATGCATTGGATTCTACGAGATGAAGGCACTGTGTCTTTTATTTACTTTTGTTTTTTATCTACATTTTTTTGCACTCATTTTCTTGCCTATAAAACAAATAAATATCATATTATGTCTTATATACATAAAGCTCTTGTCTATAGAATTTCATTAAATAATATTAAACAAATAATATACTACTTAGTGGATTTACAACTTGCCTATTTGTCAAACTAAAACACAATAAATATTCATTATTCTTGGCCACTTTTTCTCTATGAAAGCACTGATAATATGTCAATGAAATTTCATCATTATGATCACTGTCATCAACTAATTTATGCCTTACAATCCTTTTCCTCATTTCTTGAAGTCCAAATAAACAATAATGTATAAATCAACAACTTAAATTAGTAAAACTTTATTGAGTTCATAAGTTGATAACTGTTGGCTTTCCAATCCACTGATAATTGTAAATGGAAACTTAAAAAAGAATTTGTAGTCAAAAACCAAGAAGATGTTTACAATTATAGGTATCAGACTATCAATATGACTATCCCTTATTTCAACTGGATATTGACACTTATGAATATTGATCACACCTATCTGTATCTACTTGATTTTCTTCCTCATCCTCATCTGTGACATGAAATACATTCTCTCTCCCAATCTCTTTATTGGTAATCAAAATCTCTTCTTCAAACACTCCATCATCATCTTCATCCACTTCTTCAAATGTTTCTTATAGATTAACATATTTCCCATAAGACACTATATTGACAACTTTCATGAATTTTCATTTGGAATGAAACTCTGTTTAAATGACATATGACCATCTTGGGCTTCTTACATCATAAATTAGAAATGATTGGTTTATTTGAAGAGGGGAAACATATGAATCATTTTTCTTTGATAAAAATTGTCTTATATTTGCATGTACAAATACATACTCATAAAATTATAGTGGATGGTCATATCCACTTATATTTTAATAATATAGGACTATTTTCACCAAAATCCACTTGAATAATTTCTTGGATGAATCCAACATAAAATTTCTTTTCAATTTTTTGAATAAATTCAGCACTAATAACACAATCATAATTTGTCTTTCCTTTGTCTTTTTCTTCCACTCTTAAATGACTGCCATAGGCCCACATTCCACTAAAACACATAGCCCATAAATGTGGAGATTATGAAATCTCACTTTCCTCCATTGTTATATCTTGACCTTCTTCTTTTGTATCACATACTATATTATCAATCCATTCTTCAAATTTTGGAATAGAATCATGTCTAATCAAATCATGACATCTATGCTTGTGAGGTTGATGTTGCATCAAATCTTGATTCTCTTCTTCATATTTTATACATAGAATATTAATGTACAAATAGTAAGATTCATAATATAAATGTGTAAATGCAATTGAGTAAATAAATTATTGTGTAATTTTTTATTACATGTGCCACTTATCGAATGAATATGTGTTTTGAAGAATATAGGCATGTATCACACTTATTTCTTTATGTGATAGCTTGAAGTGACATCCATTGCCTTCTAATACTTCACGTGTAACTCTCTCATCTTTGTCATCATCCCATACATGTTGATTGACATTTTAAAAATCCTTCACATATTTTGTGAAAAATCCCATGGACTCTTGCATTGAATATTACTCAAACATGTTTCCTTCCACTTTTACCCTAGTATGAACAATTTTTTTCAAAACCTTCATATATCATTCTATAGGATACATTCATATTGTTCTTACTGGGCCAAAATGCTCTAGTTCATATTGTAGATGTATCAAAAGATGCATATAAATGTTAAAGATTATTGGTGGAAATTCCTATTCCAATAGACAAAGGACTTCAACAACCTCCTCCCTCAAAGTATCAAAGTTCAAAGGATCTAATACATGTAAACTCATTCTCTTTAATATTAGGCCCAACCTTATAATTTCCAATCTTGGCCCCTTTGCCACACTTGATATATTTACCACAATAGGTAAAATATTCTCGATTATGACATGATATTCATGGATATTGAAGCCTCTTAAGCCATTAATGTCAGTTTGGCTTCTAATAATACTACTTACAAATCTAGTGGGAAAGTGAGTCTGAGACATAAACTATAAGAATTGTGCATGTTGTTCCTTTGTCTAGGCATAAAGAACACTAGGTTTTTTATATTTTTCATCATCACATTTTTCACCCTAAAGATTTTGATGAATATTTAGTTGTCAAAAGTCTTCATGTGATGAAATAGTATCAAAAGCACCAAAAAGAGTTTCTATAATAGCATAGGCTATATTTTTCTCAGTATGCATAAAGTCAACAGTATGCCTAATGGCTATATCCTTAATGTATGACAACTTATAGAATATGCACAACCATTTTACACTATTTTCATTACATGGATCATATATACTACCGGTAATCCCATAATTTTCAATAAATGACATTGTTTTTTGTCCATTCTAAACAATGTAATCACCCATTATTAGCAATGGTGCTTCACGATTCTCTTCTTGACCTTTGAAACATGTTTTTTGTTGATGATATGGATGATCCATTTTAAGTTAAATATGATGTCCATAATAAATACACTTATGTAAAATTATTGAGTGCTTCATAAAATCTTTATTGTTGCAAGTAGGAAATCCATGGTATCCATGAACACTAAGACTAGACAATGTGCCATATGCAAAAAGATCATGAATCATAAAAAATAAGGAAGATTTTAAAGTGAATTTGATTAAATGACCATCCCTTAGTGATTGAGTTTCTTCAATTCATTTCCATAATTCCATTAAATCATCATATAATGGCTCTAGATTAACATCAATTGTATCTAAAGTCACACTTTTCTTTCATGGTATAATCAATAATAACATTAAGAAAAATGGTTTAGTTGCTAACCATGGAGGAAAGTTATAATTTATTAAAAATACTAGCCAAGTGGACCATTTAGTACTTTGATCCAAGAATGGTTTCACCCCATCTAGAGCCAACCTAACCTTATATTATGAGGATCTTGAGAAAAATTAGGCCATCTATTATCAAATTCCATCCACATCTTAGAATCAGGTACATGTCATTATTTTCCATCAGTACTCTTATTTTAGACACACCATTACATATGTTCAAAAATGTCTCTAAACCTATACATTCATCATGGGATTATTAGAAAGTGGTGAAGAACCTTTCTAGGAACCACAACTGATTTCAACCTTTGTCTATATCTCACTTCATGACATTTAGGACATTCACTCACTTGAAAGATTATTGTGAAATAATACACAACCATTCACACATGTGTGGATGTTTTCATACCCTAATCCTAGCTTAGTGATTTGATTTTTACATTGACTTTGTTTTTTTGGTAATGTGGAGTTAGGTGGTAACAATCAACTTAATATTTCCAATAACTAATCTACACTCTTATTTGTCCAACCAAAAACCACTTGCAAGATAAGAATTTGAAGGATTGTTGTCAAATGACTTAACTTGTAATTAGAATACATAGGATTTAAAGAATCCTCCATCAACTTGGCCCAATCATCATTTATACCCTCATTTAACATTCTATTAACTTCAAACCCTTTGTCTAACATTGTTGCCTCTTAATCTATGTTTGGTACCACTTCATCTATGTTTGTTGCCTCTTCAACTCTCACACTCTGCAATTCTATCATATCTTCATAATAATTGTAATCATTAGGGATTATACCACTATTCCTATATCTTATCATATGTTGATAAATCATATTTATTTTTCTCACCTTTCCACCAAGACAATCATTACATAGACATGGATATTTGTCCATGTCCCTCTCATCAGCTACTCTCTCATCAAATGCATGGTATTGATCTATATTCAACCTTCGACATTGATCCATCTATAATTTTATACAAATATCAACAAAAATCTTTTGGGGAAAAATTTGGCAAGCCAAAAGTTCAATATTTTTGGAAAATATTGGGAAAAAATCAGATTTTTAAAAAAATGTAAAAAATTGTAGACTAAGAGACAAAAACTATTTTTTTCATTGAAAGGAATTTCCATAGCAATAGAGTTATAGAGAGAAAATAAAATAGAGAGTTTAACTAATGAATTGTAAAAAATAGATTTTTGTAGTTTATATTCAAATTGTTGATTACATTGCATTGCACATCTTTCAAACTAAAAGCATTACTTCAAATTGCATAACTAATAATTAGATGTTGATAGATGACAAACTTTCAATTAAAATATAGTTTTTAAAAAGTAAACCTAAAAATTTATGCAATTACTTCACATTGCATAAATAATAACTAGGAGCATCTATCAATTGCATTTGCTTGTCATGACATTCCATGAGACCACATTTCTTTGAGGCATTTTTTAAATAGTTCACTGCCTTGTCTATACTACCACTTTTTTCATACATGCCTACCAAATATTTTTATAAAATAGTTCATTTCCTTGTTTCTATGGCTAAAATTCTAGAACAAGTGCTTTTGAACAAGCTATGGATGCTTGGAAAAATCTATCAAAGCATAATAGTAAGCAATAACATAGACAAGGAAGTGAACTAGTTGAAAAAATGCCTCAAAGAAATGTGGTATCATGTTGATGGAATGCCATGATAATATATAATAATTCACTTGTCATGGCATTTCATCACCATGAGACCACATTTCTTTGAGGCATTTTTTTTGTAAATTCATAAAATTCATCCTAGGAGTCCATATTCATTTTATAATTATTCTAGGAGTCATTCATAATAATCCCATATCATGTCCATGTGAAAGACATTTTTATTTTGATTATTGATGTGTTTTTATCTCTTACCATTGCCCCACAGTACATTCAAATAGATTTAACATGTGTGTGGGAACCAAAGGAAGTAAAAATATAGTTACCACTTCCCTGTAGTATGTAGGAACTTCACTTGTAGTGTTGTGGTATACAGAGATGGGTTATCATGTCCCCATGATAGTTTAGAGAAGGTCTTGAAATATAGTGATAAGCAGTAATGGTTATGTAAAGTATGTCCCACACTCTGGCCATAGTTAAATTTATGTTTGTAGTGATACAATAAACAATGAAAATATGTCAAAGGATCCCATGGTCCTATGATGGTCAGATCAAAGGTTGGTGGTAATGTAGTATGAGGTATAAGGGGTAACATGTATCCCACCATTTGTAATATATGAGACACATATTTTGTAATTTCAATATTATCATTAATTTTATTATTCTATCACACAATGTATCACTATTAAAGGGTTAGTCAATGGACATTAGTCACCCAAACCCTAATATATAGTTAGAAATATTAACTCTCTAGATTCCACACTTTATATTTTTCATATATTTTCCTTGACACTCTAGGTCAAATTTTTAACTAGAAAAGGTACATCTGAATCAGAATGAATGAATTCTCTACTTGAGAACCTTATTAGGAGAAATTTAACACATACTACAGCCCTGTGATAGTTCAAAAAAGGTCTTGTGGTCTAAAGGTAAGTGGTAATAGTTATATAAAGTATGTCCTACACTCCCACCATAGTTAAAACCAATCTTATGGTGATATGGTAAATAGTGAAGGGATGCCAAAGGATCCCATAGGCCTATAATGGTCAGATCAAAGGTTGGCAGTAATGTGGTATAAGGTATAAGGGGTGACATGTATCCCTCCATCCTGCAATTATGTGTATCAAGGCTTGTGGGTTGGTGGTAAGTAGTGAAAGATGCGGTATAACCATATAAAAGATCTTGCGGTCCCATGATAGATGTAAATAGGTCTTTTAGTGATGTGGTAAAGTATCAATGTTAGAAGGACCTAGTACATGTAAACTCATTCTCTTTAATATTAGGCCCAACCTTATAATTGTTAATCTTGGCCCCTTTTCCAAACTTGATATATTTACCACAATAGGTAAAATATTATTGATTATGACATGATAGTCATGGGTCTTGAGGCCTCTTAAGACATTAATGTCAGTTTGGATTCTAATACTACTACTTACATATCTAGTGGGAAAATGAGTCTAAGACATCAACTATAAGAATTGTGCATGTTGTTCCTTTGTCTCGACATAAGGAGCACTAGGTTTTCTATATTTTTCATCATCATTTTTTCAACCCAAAGATTTCAATGAATATTTAGTTGCCAAAATTCTTCACATGCTGAAAAAGTATCAAAATCACCATAAAGCGTTTCTATAATGACATAGGCTATATTTTTCTTAGTATGCATAAAGTCAATAGTATACCTAATGACTATATACTTAAATTATGATAACTTATAGAATATGCACAACCATTTTACACCACTTTCATTACATGGATCATATCTACTACCATCAATCCCATCATTTTCATGGGTTAGTCAATGGATATTACTCACCTAAAGCCTAATATATATAGTTAGAGATATTAACTCTCTAGAGTCTGCACTCTACATTTTTCATATATTTTCCTTGACACTCTAGGTCAAAAATTTAACTATAAAAGGTACATTTGAATTGAAATGAATGAACTCTCTACTTGAAAACCCTATTAGGAGCAGTTTAACACATATTGTAGCCCTGTGATATTTCAAAGAAGGTCTTGTGGGCTAAAGGTAAGTGGTACTAGTTATATAAAGTATGTCCCATGCTCTCACCATAGTTAAATCTAATGCTTGTGGTCATACCATAAATAGTGAAGGGATGCCAAAGGATATCATGGTCCCACAAAGGTCAAATCAAAGGTTGGTAGTAATTTAGTATGAGGTATAATGGGTAACATATATCCCACCATCCCATGATGACATGAATCAAGGCTTGTGAGGTGGCTGTAAGCAGTGAAAAATGTAGTATAACCATATAAAAGCTCCCACAATCCTATGATAGATGTAAATAGGTCTTACAGCGATGCAATAAAGTATTAAATGTTGAAATGACTATATCATGAC
The DNA here is from genome assembly GCA_037957365.1 of Torreya grandis. Lineage (NCBI taxonomy): Eukaryota > Viridiplantae > Streptophyta > Pinopsida > Cupressales > Taxaceae > Torreya > Torreya grandis. The sequence goes on from JARHVA010000980.1 coordinate 3,874,495, forward strand.
CCCATAGTGGTTTTCATTGATGCCCATGATTTAAGTACCCAACCAACCATTGGATTTGACCAAATCAATAGTCTGTGTTTGAAAGACTTGAATGCTGAGATTTATCAATTTCATGGAATGAACCAAACTAATGGCTAAATGATCATCTCTGTAGTAGAATAAAATTTTGAATTTCTCTATATTTTGTCATTCAATAAAATTCAGTGGTGATTGTAGATGATGAACTCATGCTCTATGTGCACACTTTAACCATCTTCCAACCAAGTAAGTCTACCTCATCAATCTCTTCATAAAAGTTGGTATTTAGTTTGTGATTTATTTTCAACTAGTTTGGTAGAGCAAGTTACTATCAAAACCCTAGTTCAAACTATGGCACCTAAGAAATCTAATTCTACAAGAGAATTAAACCCCTTATTTCCAAGAAGTGGCCCCTTCAATAGTCACTATTGGACATTTTACCAGATTTAATTGACAAAGGGTATAAGAAACTATTCAAGGATGTAGCAGAGGGGTGTTGGGATGCTAGAGTCCCTATCTTAGGATGGAACCTTTTTTGGTATTTTTGTGAAAATCAAGATGGATAGGGACCAGTTATAAACCCATAGAATTTGAATTTGGCTAAGATTATGTTTCTAAATGTATTCATTGATATGGATTTGATCAAGATATTGGCACAACACTATCATCCATCCACCAAAACTATCAGGTTGCTAAATGGGTCACCATTAGTAGTTGTGGATAGACCTCAACAATCAAGACCTCAAAAAATTTGACTTGAAGAAGAGTGAACAAGAATATACTAGTCTGAGAAATACACATAGGGCTGATATGTTACCCATGTACATGAGGAAAGAGGACAACAATAGAAGGATTTCAATCCCAACCACTATAGTTGAGCCTTTTCTAGTTGATGACTTTGATATGTATTTTAAATGGACATATTTTGCTTTGTGTCAAGTGATATGAATTGATTCCCAAGATAGAATTCCAATTGGCATGATGATTATGGCCATGGGAATATATAACCTAGAGGTTAATGTTAAGTATGATTTTTCATCATTTATTGAGTATAAATTACATGATGGATTTTTGAAAATAAGGGAGAACAAGACACCTATATAGTTCAAATATTATTCTTTTTTGTGTCATTTAATTTTGTATTAAAATAGAAGGAATTGGCAGAAAAAGATGGACTTGAGCATGATTGATCAAAAGGGACAGAGATTGACTACATAGTGTTGGTGGTACAAATGGGACACTCATTTTCAAAATAGTAACTATGTTGTGTTCCATGATGGTTTCTTAGTCATAATAATGAATTACCTTAGTAGCCTTTTTCCTAGATTGACCAAAGAGGTCAGAGAAATGTTGAGGCCTCTTGCTCATAGGCTAGAATAGGGTCACAAACATAACTTTTCTTATTGGTATTTCTTTCCTAACCATACTATAATTAGAGTATATGGGTATACTCAGCCACCCCATGTGTTGCCAAAATTTATGCCAAATAGAATTGCTTTTCTTAAATTCATGTGGTAGATGCTCTTGATGGAGACAGATGCGATGAAAAAAAAATAAGGGCACATTTCTTCCATATTTCACTATGTTTGGTGAATGTTACATTGGTACAGATACCTTGGAGGAATTAAAAGCCTATTTGAAGGCTAAATATTCTTTGAAATTAGGGACATAAAGGGTTCGTGATCTAGAGGGTCACATGAACTTTGTTAGACAAGTCATCCTTACCAGGATGGGGATATCCCATCAAATCAATTTTGATGAGGATGTGATCATAAATTGTGTCAATTTTCAAGAGGTATATAATAAGAAAATAAAATGAGAAATTTTGAAGAAGATTGAGGATGATAAAATAAAATAAAACCCTAATTTTTCAAGATTTTTTGTTGAAGAGAAGGACCCTTTGAAAAGAATAGATTTGATAATTGATCATTTTGAAAAAATATAAGGCAAGTCTAAAAAGTAGCCTACAAAGACTACCAAGCTCCTTATCAAAAAGATAATAAGAGTTATGATTTAAGAACCTAGTTAAGATGCAATGTCAGTGCAAGATCTAGTTTTTCTTCTTTCACCACCTACCAAAAGGCAAAAGACTGATGATGTTTCTCCACTTGTTCCATATGAAATGACTAAAGAAGTTGGTGACTCTAAGGAGGTGGCTAGTATTTTGAGGCATATGGGAGATGAAAAGTAATTTGATCAACCCCTTATTGGTAAAGAAATAGAAGCAAACAAACAAGAAGCAAGAATGGATGAACAGGAATACGGTGAGCTTGAACTATAAGAAGATGAAAGGGTTGTGGCTTCTATGAGGTTCATCAAGGTTGGTGATTTCATCAATACCCCATAATTCAAATATTTTTTTCTCAAAATGAAGATGAAAGAATTTGAAGAAAAGGTGGAAATAAATAAAATAGGTGCTAATGAATCTTAGCATGATCAAATTGTGACATAGACTTTCAAAGATTTGAAAATTGATGAAATAAACGTCAGCCTTGATGAGGCTAGACAAATGGTTTTGAAGAGTAATATGCTAATCATCCCTAGCCTTGAATTGAATAAAATGTTTTTGTTGGACCAAGTGAGAAATCAATATGACCCCATGATGGTTTTTGAGTTTGATTATGATGATGGTGTCAATGGTTGTGGGTTTAACCCAAAGAGATAGACTCTAGCAGTATGGGCCAAACAGAAGAACACCAACAAGCCAAGATTGCTTGATGTAGTCCAAGAGTTGAGGGCAACAACTATGGTGAAATTTTTTTAGGATATATCAATGCTTCAATCTGACACCCTTACAATGCACTTTGTAATGTTCACATAAGCTACTATCAAGAAAATGGAGCAAAGATTGATTGACTATGAAAAAACTCAAATTGAGATGAATGATGGAGTGAATAGGCTATATTTGGAAAATGTCAAACTAAAGTAGAAGTTGAAGGGTGGTGATTCTCAAAGTTAAGCAATTGTGCCATACCAAGACCCTGTGCCATAAATAACCAGTGATAGTATAGTCCCAGTTGATTAGTTGAATGCATTGAAGTTGAAGTTGGAGAAAGAAATTGAAGATTTGAAAAATCAAAAAAAGAAGACAAAGGATGAGGCCAAATTGAAAATACTTGAGGTGTTTGAGAAGATTTTGGAATACAGATCAAAATTGGTTGTTGACAAGTTGGGAGATGTGCATGAATGTTATTCTTCCTTGTCTTAGGCCATTGATTAGCTAAAGGTCAGTCTTTTTGTTTTGGATGCAATATAGAAGAAATTTCACCCTACACAACATATATTTCTAACCTTGTGCAAAGTTCTACAAAGAGATCAAAGTGCTTCAACCTCACTCAAGCCAATAGAGAATATAGTGAAAATGATCTTGGATGAATTTTAGTATGTTAATGGTGAGAGCCAAAAAATGTAGGCAAAGATTGACCTTCAAACACTATTTTATTCCTTCTATTTTGATAGAAGATAAAAAGATCAAAGGTTTTGATGCATGGAAAAGTGAATATGGTCAAATAGTTTCTCAAGTCATTAATTTCTTGAAAAAGATCAAAACATAAATATTCTTAGTTTCAATGGCATTTTGGATAGAGTAATTACTCTAGATGTTGGATATACAAATTTCATCATTGATGCCAAAGTGATGCTGGACCAAAGATGGAAAGATCACCAGCCCAACCTGCTCTAGATCCAAGAACATAAGTGGCCTAGTGATTTCATAGTATGCCAATGGGAGAATTAGTATTTGATAACTAAAGAAAAAGCATGCCAAGTATGCAGAGGAGCAATGAGCATCAAACTAGCATCAACATGGCATGAACAAATCTTAGATGTCCTCTTGTTTTGTCTTTTTCTTATTTTTATGCTTTCTTATATGTATTCAAAATATATTTGGTAAAGTATATGTTGTAATAGGTCATATTAATGAGTTGGAATATGAAAATTTATTTTTTGGAATGTGAAAGGTTTGAAGCTTGTAGCTTCCTTCGCCCCTATAAGAAGGAAACCAAGACCTTGGGAAAGTTGTTTGGGAATTTGTAGCTTCCCTAGGGAGAAATTCTTGGAATGAATATAAAATATTTAAGGTTTTTTTTGTAACAAAATGACTTTTTAATCAATACTAATAATTTTTTTAATAGAATGGAATGAATATAAGCTCCCCATCTGTAATAATTTTTTGAATCTATACTAATGAAAAACCAATCCCTTAAACCCTAAACTACCTATATGGTTCTGGTACTTAGTTGCCTATGTAACTACTATAAGTTGCCAATAAAAAAGCTATATATTTTTTGTTTAATGTAATGAAGGTTTTGAATTACCTCTGAATTCACTGTAGAGGGCATCCCCAAATATGACTTCACTATAGAGGGCCTCACTGGCTTCAAATTATTTACAATAAACTCCAAATTCCTTTCCCACCTTTTAAAAAGTCTCCAAGTCCTCTCCAAACTATCTTTATCACCCATACAAGTCACTGCTATAACCCAAAATGCCTCAGTGCCAGGATAATTACCAACTAACAAAATGAGGAAATATTCAATGAATACACTCCTGCTAGAATTTTTTTTTTAAAGTTTCATCTAATTTGTATTTGAATAAATATTTAGTCATTTTTATCTATATGATTAAATAATTTTTTATTTTATGACCAAATTAGTCATTTATTTACTCATTTATATCTGAGTTGCAAAACATTAGTAGAATTTAGACATTTTTAGTTGTTATGACTAAAAGCTTTAGTCATGTAGTCATTTATTTTCCAAATTCTACTAGTGTGAAAAGCTCTCCAAACCATACTCCATCAAATCTATTATGAGGATGATATACTAATAGATGAACCTCCCATGAGCCCATTACCAATCCAAAAACTAATAACCACTACCCAATGCCTACCTACTCCCCCACTCTCACCTTAGAGTGATGAGGATCCAAGCCAATCTTCTATCCCAAATCCTCCCTCTATCCATACCATCCATGTAGTCACAAGAGCAAAATATAATGATAAGGGGAAGGTACTCAAATCTAACCCCTCTAAATCTATTAGGAGAGTGGTACTCAAATAATTTCACCAGACCCTGACAAAGATGAGCCTATATGAGTTGATCTCTAATTCACCTCATCATCACCAAGAAATGATAGAGGCATTGTAATTAGTAGAGGTCCAATCTAAAGACCTTCAACCTTTGGCAACTTTTTTTAGCACTCTCTAAATTTCTAACCTTGTCACCTTCAATTATTTAGAAATACCTTCTATCCATCTTGATGACCCAAATCCCCTCTCTTCATTACTACTTACATTAACCAAACCCACATCAAATGAGTCATGATTGATGGGGGAGCTAGTATTAATATCTTCTCCTCCCATGCCTATAATTAACTCAACCTATCAAACAATGTCATGTCCAAAACCTCAGTCATCCTCTAATCCTTCAACAACACCATGACCACTTCCCTAGGAAATATTGTCCTTCATATTTTTTAAGACCTCATATGTTAGTCAAGCTCTTCTATGTAGTGGAAGGTGAGTTCCAATACAATTTTTTGCTACAACGACCTTGTATCCACTCCATGGATTATTTTCCTTATACCCTTCATTGTTGCATTAAATTTGAGCATGAAGGTCAGGTTGTCACTATACAAGCTGACCCAAGCCCATTTTCATCATGAAACATGACTTATGAACCCAACAACATCCTCTTACCTCTATTGAAAAAACCCTCCTTAGCCAAATACAAGACCTCAACCATGAAAGAAGAAGTCATACCTTCTTTTACCAATGAGGCATCAACTAGCTAATCCACCCCCTTCAATCATATCCCACCTCAAACCACTTGTAATCCAAATTCTAATGTCTTTCAATGAGGGAATATCACCTCCTCACCCTTGACGCTTTCTCTATTCCCTAAGAGTATGGGAAAATTGACCACTAACCTAAATATGACCCAAATATTGGAGCCATTGTTCCTTTTGGACCTCCACATAGTCAAACCCATTTCATCTATGGGGGACTTGAAAAGCCACTTGGATATTCTACCACCTCATTTCCACCTCAACCATTCACCTCCTACTTTTCTTATCTAAATAAGCCAATTTTTGCCAAGACATACCTCCACAAGTCTGCTTGGAAGGCATTTGGTCTTGGATAATATGAATATGACCCAAATGAGTCTTTTTTCATTGAGACCCAAAATCCTCATGAGAAACATGGCCTTGGTTTCATTCTACCCATCAAAAAGTGAACCAAACCATGTACCATCACCATTATTGAGGAAGATACCCATTCCTCACCAACCTCTCCTCTACCTATGTGTGAGGATGATGACATCATCTCACCTAAAAGTTTTTTCATCAACATGATTAAACTCAAACCCCTAACTTATCAAAAATATGGGGTGATCATAACCATCCCTCTGTCCCATCCTAAGATGATATGAGATGACTCACAACCATTAACACCATTCAATGTCAGGGTGATGATTTTATTCTCACTTATCTTGGTGCACCTAATTATTCCATCCATAAATCCCTTCCTCTTGAAACTTTGACCATGTTGAATGAATCAACCATGGATATCAACTTAGACACTCTAGAAAACCCCCACTTTGTCAAAATTGGCCAATTACTGAATGATGGGCAACTTTGAGATTTCCCCTCCTTCTTTCAAGGCCAAAGAATAACATTTTCTTGGTCTTATACAAATATGCTAGGAATTGACCCTACCATTGTTACCCAAAACATAGTTACCAACTATGATGCCAATCCTATCAAGAATAAAATTTGGTGCATTCACCCTTGTATAGCCCTTCTCATCAAGGAAGAGCTCTAATTCCTCCTATCTATCAATTTCATTCAACCCATTAATTACCCCTAACGGGTCTTGAATGTAGTGCCTATCACCAGATAAATAAAGGGACTACACATTTATGTAGACTTTCATGACCTCAACCTTGTTTGCCCCAAAGACAACTTTCCTCTACCAAGCATTGACCAACTAGTTGATCTTATAGTTAGGAATGAGATGTTATCTCTCATGGATAGATTCTGAGGTTACAATCAGATCCTAAATACCCCCAAATATCAACAAAAAACTACCTTTATCACCTCATGGAGGACCTTATGCTATAGGGTCATGCCTTTTGGACTAAAGAACATTGGTGTAACCTACCAATATATTATGACCTTATCCATAATATCATACAGGACTATGTTGATGACCTTCTTAGGAAATCTAAGCTTTGAAAAGATCATTTATCTATTCTCAAGATTATATTTGAGTGCCTTATCCATTACCATGTCTGCCTCAACCCCAAGAAGTGCATTTTTGGGGTCTTGTCAGGAAAGGTCCTTAGCTTTATCATTTCCATCTAGGGAATCAAAATTAATCCTACCAAAATCAAAGCCATATTTGACATGATTCCTCTAATCAACCTCAAGAAACTCCATAGTTTATAGGGGAAACTCCAATCCATCCATCATTTTATCTCCCAAATTTTGGACCAATGTCAACCCTTCCACCACCTTCTAAAGAAGGACACATATTTTAAGTGGAATAGAGACTATCAAAAGGCCTTTTATTTTCTCAAAGAGTACCTTTTCTCTCCATTTATCCTCACCCCTCCCAAGGATGACCAACCTTTATACCTTTATATTTCCACCATTGACCATTACCTAGGGGAAATGCTTTCTCATCGAGATAAACAACACAAAGAGCAAGCCATCAACTACATTAGCCACATACTTTTAGCGTATGAGACTCGTTATACCCATACCAAGAATATTTACTTAGCCTTAGTCTTCGTGGCCACCAAAATTTATCACTACCTTCTTAACCATAAAACCTATGTCATAACCAATACTAATCCACTCAAGTATATGCAATCCAAGCCATATCAAAACCAACATATGGACAAGTGGCTCATGCTCTTAGCAGGATTTGACTTTGACTTCCTTTAATAAAAGTTAATTAAAGGGAAACTCATTACTGACCAATTGGATGAAGCACTATTAGTAGACAACCAACTTCCTCCTCTTGAGTTTCCTAATAATTCTATCACAGCCCTCTCTCAAGTGGATTTCACCTATCAGGTCACCATGTTCTTTGACACATCAAAGTATTAATGTGGTGGGGGAGTTGGCATCATCCTTATTCCCTTTGATGGTGAGCCTCTTCCTTTGTTTTTTAGTCTTAACTTTGAATGTACCAATAATATGGTTGAGTATGAAGCCCTACTGATAGGCCTTCAAATTTCCTTAGTCTTGAAAGTCAAAATAATCAATATCTTTGGTGACTCCCAACTTATGGTCAATTAAATCAACAAATCTTACCAGTCTAAGAATGATGTTTTGTAACAATATAAACAACTAGTTGATGAACTCTTAGCATCATTTGACCACTATTGCATCTAATCAACCCCATGTTCTATCAACAAGTTCACTAACACCATGACTTACCTCACCTCTTAGATCCTATCTGCACCCTATGACTCTAACCTATCTATTATTATCCATAAACTTACCCAACCTTCCTATGTCAAACCAGATTCTCCCACCATTTTCATTGTGGAAGAGACCCAACCTAACCTTTGATATTAGCAGACCTTTGACTATCTCAACCTTTCCATCATTTCTTTTGGCTTTTTTAGGAATTCTCAAAGATCATTTATCCAGAGTACCTCATGGTATACCATTATGGGTGGAATTCTATATAAACATAGCTTTGATGGTCACCTTTTTTATTGCCTGCATAGTCATGAAGCCTCTCATGCCATCAAGGAAATACATGATGGTATCTATGGGGATTATTTTAGTGGCCTCACTATAGCCAAATTCATCTTTCACCTTAGATATTACTGGCCTATACTTAACCAAGAATATTTTGTAATTATGTGAAAAAGTGTGTTAAGTGTCAACAACATGATAATTTACATCACACACCTAGCCATAGTCTTCATGTTTCTACTAATTTTTTACCCTTCTTACAATGGGATCTAGACCTTATTTGTGAAATTAACCCCCATTCTTTGTAATGATACCATTCTATCATCATTACAATCAAATATTTTACCAAATGGGTAGAGGCTATTCTTCTAGTCCCAACCAAAGTGGAGAAGATTGTCGACGTTATCAACCATCACATCATATGCCATTTTAGTATTCCTCACAAGATTATCATTGATAGTGTTAAATATTTTAAAAATAAGAATGTCCAAGGTCTTTGTGACACATTCAAGATTAAGTTTTTTTTCACCCTATCACCCTTAAGTGAATGGACATGTTGAGTCCTCTAATGAAACTCTTAGCAACATGCTCACTAAAATGGTCAATACATCTAGTTAGGATTGGTATTTGCACATCCCATTTACCTTATGGGCATATCACACTAGCATTTAAGCCCCCATGGGTGCTACCCTTTTTTCTCTTATGTTTGGAGTGGAGGCCATCTTTCCTTTGGAATTAAAAATCCCATCTCTTCACATATCTCTATAAGATCTAATTACTAATGATGATTATCATCAACACCATTTATCCTATTTTGAGCTACTTGAAGGGTATCATTTAAACACCCTCACCCATACTTAGTTCTATCATGAGTACATTAAACATGCCTATAAAAAACACCTTAAAGTGTGAGAATACAACATTATAGACCTAGTCCTAAATTAAAATCAACATGTCACCAATATGAAGAAAAATAAGTGGGGAAAGTTTAATTTCAATTGGATTGGAACTTATATCATAACCCATAAGTATGGATTAGGAGCTTATTAGTTGTACTCTCTTGAGGGAAACCTAGAGCTTGAGTCCATCAATTCTTTACATCTACATCTTTTCTTTTGTTAAGAAGGATCAAATTCACCTTTTATCTAACATAAGTCTTTTCCTTACTTTCACATCATATTCATCTCCTTATTTTTGGGGTAACTAATTAAAACTAAATCATATGATGATTTATCATAATCATAGCCTAATCTTGAATAATGGGTACCCCAGCTCTACCCATGGTGTGATTCTCATGGTACTTTCCACCCTTTTCCAGGATGGATTCCCATGATCATTGTCACTTAAACCCCATTTACACCTAATCAACCTTCTTGTGATTTTAGTTTTGCCTTCACAAAGTGATCCCTTTAAGCCTATATAAGCATGTCTATGTCAAGCAAAATTAAATAAAGCAATAAAAGTAAAATCCCTACCAATATCACTTATGGACCATTCCTAGCATTTATAGACTAATCCCTTAAAGGAGAGCTATTGAAAACATATTTGAAATTTCTCAAACATAAGGTGGAGTGCTCCCTTCAAGGATAGCTATCAACAATATTAAACAAAGCATACAAACTTAGACCACTCCCTTGAAGGATGTATTAGTAAATCATTTGTCAAAATAAGCAATTTCTTAGAATCTTCTCGCATCAATTAAGTTTCCCAACCCCCAAGAAACAACAACAAAAATAAAAAGACCCGTTATCAAGCAATATCAAAACACAATAATTTGGAAAGAAAAAATTAGCTCTCATAAGCAAAATAATATTGAAAGTCATAATTGGCTCTCATAAGTAGAATTCCCACATTAATAAGTCTACACATTTTATGACATAGACCTGTTTATACTAACTCCTTAAAAGCCTACAAAATAGACATGTTAGTCTCACAAGAAGGTTCCATCCTTCATCCATCCACCCTTTATACACCATAATCAAGGGATTTTGAGATTACTTAACATTATGTGAGCATGACACCATTTTAACCAATTAATAAATGCTAATGTAAAGCATTTAAAGGGATTATGTTGCTTAAGAAAATCCAACTTTTGATTTTGTTTTAGTCCTTGTCAAAGAAGAAGAATCATGCCCTCTTCTTATCCTCTTGCAATTGGTTGATATTATCACTAAAGACTTATGTCTCTTTATTATATCCTTTGTTAACAACATCTAGTGTTGTTAATTAACTTGCTTCATATACTTTACCCTAAGTAGAACAAAAACAACCATAATCATCACATTATATCAATGTGTGTCATAAGCAAATGCATAACCATAACAAGCATAATAAAATCATAACATCTATGAGCAATAAAGCAATCAACCATTTTCACCACATATCTAAATATAAATAATGAAGTATATACTCATTAAAATTTAACATGTCCTAAAGCATAACCATAAATAAAAGCCATCACATGCCTAGCTAGGTGAGTCTACATTAGCAATAAATATCTATAATATGAGCATCATTAATAAAAACATCACATCATTCCATAACATCAAAGAAAAGACTATGAGCAAGGAGAAATAAACAAAGATCATATATATAAATCTTGAGTCTAACATCATAACGTATACAACCAATATACATCTCTCTCTCTCTAAAAATTTACATCTCACCACATAAGCTCATATATACTATGTCATGGATATGCCCTTAGGGCACCACTACTCCTAGTGTAACACTAGGTCCCAATACATATCCCCTTATAGTACCTATCTATCCACCTATAGACACTACCCAGTAATTTAGTATTACTACACTGGCACCACCTTCCAAATTAGCTCTATACTCACCCCATCAAGAATCATTAGGACATCACCTCAAGACTATAGCTCATCCATAGTGGCTAGGTATCATGTCATGGGAATGGTCCCCAGTGGTCCTATAGATGCCATAGATCCTCCTCCTCTCTACCTTAAGGAGTCCCTCTCTTATGTAACCAAGGCTAGTAAAGCTCTATCTTGGTCCCTATCATATGTAAGAGTATCAACCTGACCCTATAAGGTATCCACCTAACCCTATAGTGTTGTGACCTATGCCTATGCCATGGTTAGTACCACTCCTAATTGTGCATCTAGGTCACCTCCCTATACCTATGCTCTCTAACCTCTTCTCCTAGATGGATCAACATCCATTGGCATCCTACCTTTGTCATCCCCACAAAAATCCACTACTACATATAGATCCTAATACCATACAGGGTACCCATAAAAAGAACCTATATCATCTATTTATGGCTTGGTTAATATCTCTCATAGTCAAATAATGTCCACACTAGATGTGACTCTGGAAATAAGATATTTGTTTCCTCCTATCTATACCTAAGAAATGTGTTTAGGATACACTAAAAAAGGCCAAACTACCTACACAGCCTGTCAAATGGGATGAGCTCCACATCTCCATCCCTCCTATCAATAATCCACCTATAAATATATAAGGATAAGGTATATCTCTTATATTTTTCCTACTCTGGGAACCCAACATATGGTCTCCAATTGATGTCTCCAATAACTAGTGTATCTAGTACACCCCTGAACCAATCAACATCATGATTTCCTCCTCCTACACCTGATGTGGATAAATCACCTATCTACTATATGAATCTAATTGGAAACTCTATCTGGTATAATCCACCCATGACAACCTCATCAGCCTCAACACTTGAATGTGCTCATAGGCCCAAAATGTATTACTAGATTGGCATTAATGCCATATCTCCTATGGGCCCTAAAACCCCATAGCCCCCTGTATATCTATACCAAAAGCATACGTACCTAGCCAAACATTATCCACCCCAGAAACATCTCAACTAATACCCCTAGTATCAAGTATGGGAGTCTCCCACTACTCAAATTAAGAAGGCCAAAGCATGAAGCTACCATCATTATCATCACTAATCTCCTCTTACCCCTCACTCTCTGATAAAGCATAGAGTAATTGAAACCCCAGTGTACCACTTGTCATGGTCCTGGTCATCTCTATATATGAACTCTAGCAACTCATCATGCTCTTATCATTCTATATGGTAAATCAAATCACCCCATAGGGGTAACTATGTAATTTTATACACATCCTCTAGTAAGATAGTCATCTCACTAGTCAATAAGAGGAAAGTGTTCATGCTTGGATCTCATCTCTCGATGAGGGCCATGATCATGGACACATCATGGGGAACATGTTGGTAGTGCCTCATCACTCTAAGGTCAACATCCTCTATATGTGCCTAATCAGCTAGGGTAATCCCCTAGTGAACCTCCATGAAGATGCATGATTCTCGATAACACATCTATATCTACTCCTGATCCCATAATGTTTTAGTATCATAATAATAACTTAGTTACCTAATATATTTTGGCTACCTGCATCATCCCTCTACCTTATCTATCATGATTTTGATTTGTTCCTACCCACCAGATCTACCCTCTAACCTCTAAGGTTAGCCTCTACCCACCAAATAACATCTAAACTACCCTAAAATCCTTAAACAAAGTCAAAACCCATCTTTTAAAGATGGGTGATTGACAATGGTCATCATTGTCACACCTTGTATGACATAGAATTTTTTATACTAACTCTTAAAAAACCTTAAGAAGAGGCATGCTAGTCTCACAAGAAGGTTCCATCTTTCATCCATCCCCCCTTTATACACTATAAGCAAGGGATTTTGAGCTTACTCAACATTATGTGAGCATGACACCTTTTTAACCAATTAACAAATGTTAATGTGAAGAATTTGAAGGGATTTTATTCCTTAAGCCAATCCAACTTTGGTTTTTGTTTTAGTCTTTGTCAAAGAAGAAGCACCATGCCCTCTTCTTATCCTCTCATAACTGGTTTATGTTTTCACTAAAAACATTTGTCTCTTTATTATATCCTTTGTTCTCACATCTAGTGTTGTTAATTAACTTGTTTCATATGCTTTACCCTAATCAAAATAATAATAACCATAATCATCACATTATATCAATATGTGTCAGAAGCAACACATAACCATAATCATAACCATAACAAGCATAATAACATCATAACATCCATGAGTAATAAAGTAATCAACCATTTTCACCATATGTCTAAATATAAACAATGAAGCATATAATCATTAAAATTTACCATGTCTTAAATCATAACCATAAATAAAATCCATCACATGCCAAGCTAGGTGAGTCTACATCAACAACCAATATGCATAACATGAGCATCATCAATATAAACATCACATCATTCCATAACATCAAAGTAAAGGCTATGAGTAAGGAACAACAAACAAAGATCATATATATAAATTGTGATTCTAACATAATAATGTATACAACCAATAAACATGTCTTTCTCTTAAAATATACATCTCCCTATATCGACTTGTAGTCTAGAATCAAAATAATATAAAATATCATATACTATTCATGTCTATGACCCTAGGGCACCATTATCTCCTAGTGTACCACTAGGTATTGGTACCTATCTTCCTATAATACTTATCTATCTATCTACATATGTTTCCCACTGACTTGGTGTTGTTACACTAGCACCATGTATAAAAATAGCTCTATACTTGCCCCATCAGGGTTCATCAAGGCATCACCTCAAGACCATAGCCTCATAATACCATATATCCTATGTGGTGGATAGGTATCATGCCATGGGGATGGTCTTCAATAGTCTTGTAGAAGCCATACGTCTTCTTCCTCTCTACCTCAAGGAGTCCCTCTCTTATGTAACCAATACTAGTGAAGCTCTAGCTTGGTCACTATCACCTGTAAGAGTAGCAACTTGCCCTTATAAGGCAACCACCTAACCCTATAGTACTATGACATGTGCCTATGTCAAGGCTAGCACTACTCTTACCTATGCGTTTGGGGCATTTACCTGCACTTGTGCCCTCTATCTTACTCTCCTACCTAGGTCAACATCCATCAGCCTCCTACCTCCATCATCCCCACCAAAATCCATTACTACATAGAGATCTTGATACCATGTAGTTTACCTATCAATAAAACCTACATCATCTATCTGTGGCATGGCTAGCAACTCCTCATAGCCAATAAATGTCTACATTGGATGTGGCTCTAGCAATAGGATCTTTACATCCTCTCACTTATACCTAAGAAATTTACCTTAGATACCCTAAACAAGGCCAAAATACCTATGCACCCTATCAAATGGGATGAGCTTTACCTTTCCATTCCATCTACTAAGAATCTACCTATATCTCTATAAAGAGAAGGTCTATATCTTATATCTATCCCACTATAGGAACCCAACATATGGTCTCTAGGTGATGTCTTGAATAACTAGTGAATCTAGTACACCCTTGAACCAATCAACATCATGAGCTCCTCCTCCTACACTTGATGTAGTGAAATTACCTTTCCATCACATGAATCCAATTAAGAACTCTATCTGGGCATAACCCCATCAGGCTCAGCACCCAGATGTGCTCATAGGCCCAAAATGTAGAACTAGACTAACACTAATTGCATATCTCTTATGGGCCCTAAAACCCCACAACACCCTATATATCTATACCAAAATTATAGGTACCTAGTAAAACACTATCTACCCCAACAACATCTCAACCAATACCCATAGTAACGAGTATGGTAATCTCTCATTACTTGAATCAGGAAGGGTGAATCATAAAACTACCATCATCATCATCACCAGTCTCCTCTCCCCCTTCACCATCTAATAGGGCATAGAGTAACTAAAAATCCTAGTGTTCCACTTAACATAGTCCTAGTCATCCCCATATATCAGCTTCAATAGCTCATTATGATCTTATTTCTCTATATGGTAAATTGAATCACCTGGTTGGGGCAACCATGTAATCCTATGCACATCTTTTGGAAAGATAGTCATCACATCTATCAGTAGGAGGAAAGTGTTTATGGTTAGATCCCATTTCTTGATGAGGACCACAATCATTAATGCATCATGACGCACATGCTGGTAGTGACTCATCACTTTGAGAACAACCTCTTTCATATGCACCCAATCAGTTAGGGTCATCCCTTGATGAACCTCCACAAAGATGCATGCTACTTGATCATGCATCTATATCTGCTCTTGGGCTTAAAATGTTTTGGTATCATAATAAAAAACTAGTTATCTAATCTATTTTAACTACCTACATTACCCCTCTACCTTATCTATCACCTTTCACATTTGTGCCTACCCACCAAATCTACCCTCTAACCTATAAGGTCAGCCTCTACCTACCAAATAACATCTAAACTATGCTAAAATCCTTAAACAAAATCAAAACCCATATTTTATATTTGTGCCACTACTGATGATCATGGTTATCACACCTTGTATGACATAGAATTTTTTATATTGACTCTTTGGAAGCCTACAAAAGAGGCATGATAGTCTCACAAGAAGGTTCCATCTTTCATCCATCCCCCCTTTATACACTATAATCAAGAGATTTTGAGCTTACTTAACATTATGTGATCATGACACCTTTTTAACCAATTAACAAATGTTAATGTGAAGCATTCGAAGGGATTATGTTCCTTAAGCCAATCCATCTTTGGTTTTTGTTTTATTCTTTGTCAAAGAAGAAGCATCATGCCCTCTTCTTATCCTCTCATAACTAGTTGATATTTTCACCAAAGACATTTATCTCTTGATTATATCCTTTGTTCTCACATCTAGTGTTGTTAATTAACTTACTTCATATGCTTTACCTTAATTAAAATATTAACCATAATCATCACATTATATCAATGTGTGTCATAAGAAAGTGCATAACCATAATCATAAACATAACAAGCATAATAACATCATAACATCCATGAAAAATAAATCAATCAACCATTTTCGCCACATGTCTAAATTTAAATAATGAAGCAAATACTCATTAAAATTTAGCATGTCCTAAAGTATAACCATAAAAAAATCCACCACATGCCTACCTAGGTGAGTCTACATTAGAATCCAATATCCATAACATGAGCATCATCAATATAAACATCACATCATTCCATTATATCAAAGCAAAGACTATGAGAAAGGAACAATAAACAACGATCATATATATAAATTATGAGTCTAACATCATAATGTATACAACCAATATACATGTCTCTCTCTCTCTCAAAATATATATCTCACTGCATCAACTCCTAGGTCATAATCAAAATGATATACAATAGCATATACTATGTCATGTCTATGCCCCTGGGGTACTACTATCTCCTAGTATACTACTAGGTATTAGTACTAATCCCCCTATAGTACCTATCTATATACTTATAGATTCTACCTACTAACCTAATGTTGCTAAACTGGCACCACCTACCAAACTAGCTCTATACTTACCCCATTAGGGATCATTAAGACATCACCTTGGGACTATAGCCTTATAATACCATAGCTCCTCCATAGTGGCTTAGTATCATGCCATGGGGATGGTCCTCAATGGTCTTATAGATGTCATAGCTCCTCTCATTCTCTACCTCAAGGAGTCCCTCTCTTATGTAACCAAGGATAGTGATGCTCTAGCCTAGTCCCTATCTCTTGTAAGAGTAGCAACTTGACCCTATAAGGCATCCACCTAACCTTATAGTGCTATAACCTGTACCTATACTATAACTAATACTACTCCTAGATATGCATATAGGGCACCTCCCTACACCTATGCCCTCCAACATCCTCTGCTAGCTGGGTCAACATCCATTGGCCTCCTACCTCCATCATCCCCACTAAAATTTGCTACTACATATAGAGCATGATACCATGCAGGGTACCCATCAAGAAAACTTGTATCATCTATCTATGGCCTAGTTGATATCTCCTCATAGTCAAATAATGTTCACACTTGATGTGGCTCTGGCAATAGGATCTCTATGTCCTCCTACCTATACCTAAGAAATGCACTTGGGATACCCTAAACAAGGCCAAACTACTTATGTACCCTATCAAATAGGATGAGCTCTACCTCTCCATCCCACCTACTAATAATCCTCCTATAAATCTATAAGGAGAAGGTTTGTCTCCTATATCTAGCCCACTCTAAGAACCCAACATATGGTCTCTAGGTGATGTCTTCAATAACTAGTGCATCTAGTGCACCCCTAAACTAATCAACATTATGGCTCCTCCTCCTACACTTAATATGGTAAAATCACCTCTCCACCTAAATCTAACTAATAACTATATTTGGGCATAACCCACCTATAACAACCCCATCAACTTGAGTGGATGTGCTCATAGGCCTCGTAATGTAAAACTAGACTGACATTGATGCCATATCTCTTATGGGCCCTAAAACCCCACAACTCATTATATATCTATATAGAAAATACAAGTACCCAACCAAACACTATCCATCCTAGTAGTATCTCAACCAATAACCTTAGTAGCAAATATGGAAATCTCTCACTGCTCAAATATAGAAGGGAAAATCATGAAACTACCATCATCATTATCACCAATATCCTCTTGCCCCTTACCTTTGATAGAGTGTAGACTAACTAAAACCCCTATTGTGCACCTAACATGATCCTAGTCATCTCCATATACTAGTTCTAGTAGTTCATCATGCTCTTCCTGCTCTATGTGGTAAATTGGATCACCCCATAGGGGAAACCATGTAATCCTATGTACATCATCTAGTAAGATAGTTATCTCACCAATCAATAGGAGATTAGTGGTCATGGCTAGATCTTGTCTCTAAATGAGGGCCATGATCATGGACACAACATGAAGCACATGCTATTAGTGCCTCATCGCTTTGAGGTTGACCTCCTCCATATATGCCCAATCAGTTGGGGTCATCCCCTAGTAAACCTTTGTAAAGATACATGACACTTGATCATGCATTTATATCTACTTTTGAGCCTAAAATGTTTTGGTATCACAATAGAAACTTAGTTATCTAATCTATTTTAACTACCCACATTACCCCTCTACCTTATCATCACCTTTCGCATTTGTTCCTACCTACCAAATCTACCCTCCAACCTATAAGGCCAGCCTTTACCCACCAAATAACATCTAAACTACCCTAAAAACCTTAAATAAGTCAAAATCCATCCTTTAAAGCTGGGTGACCATCGATGGTCATGGTGATCATCAATAGTCAAATTTCCTCTTCTTATGGATGTCAACCATTGATGGTCAGACCCAACCACCAATAATCACTATGGGTGTTCCACAAAAATAACACCCAAACCCTCACCCTACCCAAAATTACTATAAAATAACAAATTACCCAAAATATTACCTATGCATTACTACCCCAACCTACCCTTGAGTAGCCTACCCTCACCAATTTGAAAATCACCCACTAATTTTACCAAAATCAAACCAAACCCTACCTAGGACATACCCAAGAAACACCTTAGATTACCTCTAGTAATCAATAAACTAATTACAAAGCATTTGAAATTACAAAACCACACTACCCTATCAATTTAAGGATGCCCCTACCTCATTCTTCAACTTCCATCAAGGAGGAATCCTAGGACCACCTACTTGGCCACATCTGCATCTGCACTTCATCATGGGTTAGTCACTCTCAGCCAAACTCATCCTCCTTAGCAACCTCACCCATTAGCAAGCCCTCACTGTTAGTAAATCTCACCCAAGTTTGACAAAAACCTAGAGCTCCAAAGTCAACCAAAGGCAAGTGTTAAAATGATAAAAATGATTCACTTTTACCTTTTTGACCACATATTTTTAGGGTTCACACCTTGACCATTAATGGTCAAGGTGATCATCGATGGTCACTCTTAAGCACCCTGACCATCAATGGTCAGGCTTCTCTTTTTTTTCCTCTTACCTTGAGTATCCATTTTAAAGAAAAATCAAATCACCATACCCACCCCAACCACCTCATCAACTCACCATTGGTCCATTTAAACCCAACTAGCACGCATTTTATGATGCCTTTTGCCTAGTCCTTTGACAATAGTGATAAAATTTTCCATATTGACCCTTTTAAACTTGCACCACCTCACACATACTATGCCCACTTATGTCTTCTCTAGATAACTTCCTACCTTAGATATCCATGACACTTGACCAATTTGTATTTTCATTAGGAGCACTTCCTACCTTGAATACCCACTAGAACCATAGATATTGCCTAGGAGATTTGTGTTTATGAGTGTTTCCAACCACCATGCCTAAATGTGATCATGTGGTCCACTTATCACTTATCTTTTTAAGCATCAACCTTTATTTTTACCATTTATGACAACCTAGTCTATGTGTGATCTTCGCTATCATACTTTTTGTCACACTTTATGTGCTTATTTGTACTTTAATTCCAAATCGATCCTCCACCCATATTACCATCAACTCACCCACTCATCAAACATGTACTAGATTCTATTTTACCTCATCAACTCTAGTTTTAAGGGGGAATACCTCCTCCCATACTTAGGGAGACTAGAACTTTGACCCGTAAACCATTTTTTGTTTTGTAGCTTGTTAATTCAAAGCCACATAACAAAATAGGTCAAAATGTAGATGCCATAAATCTTCACACTACAATTCTGAATATCATAATACCCCTATACCACCTTAAGACCCCTTTGGGACCAATTTATCCCTTTGACCCCTAACTGAGCCTAGCCATGATCAGTTTGAATAATTGACATAACCTACCCTTTTACCCACTTCTTACCTATGCCCTTGACTGTCAACAGTCATCCTAACCACTGATGGTCAAGATCCACCATTTTAAACACTAGCATGCAAACCACTTTGCCTTGATTTTCTTAAAACAATTTATCTAAATCCATGTGAAAATCATTGAATGCATGAGTTATAATTAAGAATCATAGTTAACATCTTATTTCATCTCTCCTTCCTTGCCTATAAGAAGAGAGGAGTAAGAGGTGAAAGGGGCTAGATCTAGAACTATCAAAAATTTATACATCTAGATCTTTCTTTTACAAGTGTTCTTCTAGAAATCTAGTGATCCAGCCATTATGATAAAGGAAGAACTTACCATTGGCCCTCAATCGACAACCAAGCACCATTACTCTACCAAAATCATGCCAGACTCTATCAACAAGCCAACCTCCTCAACCACTCATTTGATCAATCTTCTACAAGCTAAGTATTTGTTTTCCAGTATTTATTTACATTATTTATATTATATAATTAGACTAGCACCAACCCACCTCATAAAATTACCTTCTAGAATCTTGTTAACTAGCCATTTATTACCTATAGCCTACATACAGTAATCATCGATGGTTAGTTTAACCACCTATGGTTTATCCAATTGATGATGGTTGCTTCAACTACTGGCAAGCACATCAACTATTGATAGTCATTATGGAAAAAAATAATATCAAGTCATGTTCATCCTCTTACCCTTAACTAAACCCAACTTCCTATGTTCTTTCCTAATTTTTTGAAGCACACTAGACTCTTTAGCATTATTATTGACTTGCTTATTAATACATTAGTAATTTCTAGCCTATTCATTTATCAAGCATTTTATGTGTTCAATTTTAATAAATTTTTTATTATTGATGTAATTAATTTGTCATTTTATTTATAAACTTAATTATTTAAAACATGTGGATTGATAGCCCTTGAGGAAGCTCTCCCTTCTAGGATCTAGCTAGCACTAGGCAATCCACCCAACCATCTATCTAAAAAATAAATATTCTTAGTGTTGTCTTATTTGTAGGTCATCCTCCCAAGCCAAAGATAATTTCTTCACATTTATCTGATTCAATGTGCACACAACCAAATAGTTTTTTCAACCATACTCGTATTTAATTTCTTCTTCCTTTCTCAAAACATAAGCTAAAATTCACTAAAACACTATCATTCCAAAAGACATAGTAAATAAATAATTACATCTGATTATTTGGTCAATTATGGACTCTACCTACTACTTTCCTACTATAAGAGGTTGTGAGATACTAGATATAGGATGGCTATCTATTGGAGGTTGCATTTGATAATCTATTTCAATAATTACATTTAGACCATTCCCTGATTGGTCTTGTAGATTTTTCCTTAGATGTTCAATTTCTTGTAGAGCTTCTTCCTAGGTAGGAAATTCTTCTTGTATTAACATAAGAGCTTGATTTAATTATTTTGTCTCTATGTGGATCTGTACTTGTTCTTCTTACAACAATTCAAGACTTTATCTTGATTGTTTTGTTTCCTCATAACTATGTATATTTCCTTCTTGAAAATACTCTTCTTCTTAGAGATATTCCTCTTCCTTATCAGTTTCCATCTCATTGAAACATGGATGCTTTAGGTGCCTCATCACTACTAGTAGCCAAGATATTAGCTTGTTCTTCTTTTGATTCTTCACTAGTTTATATAATAGAAGTCTTGGTTCTTAGCCTCCCTCTCACATTTCCTATCTATCTATGGGACCTTCAAGGACTAGATGTAACCTTGGAATTTTTAGGGGCCTTGGTTAAAGGTCGAAACTCTTCTTTAGATGCCTCCGATTCAGGTTGGAGGATCAATTTTCTCTTTCTTCTGGTCTCCTTGCTTGTTGAAGCTTTCTCCACAAGGCTCATATTTGCTATAGGTTCTTATGTGGCTATAGGAGGATCTTCTTCTCCAAGTTCTTGTGTGGTTGTAAGAGGATCCTCTTCTATTTCCTTTTGTTCCTCTAGATCTATTTCTCCTTTTACCTCTACTTCTTCTTATTCTTCGTCATCATTATCACTTTATACACTTCTAGGCAATTGAAGAAAATCTTCCCAATTCACATTGGGCCTAGTCCTATGGAGGCAATCTTGTATAATTAATTGAATTAATAAATGATGAGAGAGGACTTTGGGTTCTCCTTTTTGGAATACATCTACCATTCTTATGAGCATATTAATCAAGAAATTAGGAATGTTTATTTTAATTCCATGCCATGGGTGGTTTATAAATTTGAAACGCACTCCATGCATTATGGAGTATCTTCCTTCACAGGCAAAGTATCTGAAGATGAAAAACGTTTCTCTTACCCATATTTATAGTAATGAAAAATGTGTAGTTCCTTGTCTTGAAGTCTCTAATCTTTCATCCCTTCTACTGAAATTCTACCTTTTTATTTATACATCAAACTTTTCCTATTATAATTCTCTTGTTTTGGGTAATATAGTTACTCTATTGATGATAGTTTTAGTTATTTTTATCTCCATTCCTTTGAATATTACCAAAGTATTCTACAATGATACAACAAACTCCTCTATAACCCTTTGGTCAAAATCATTTAGCTTCTTAAAATATTGAACCCAGCCTATGTTCTAAAATAGGACCATTATTTATGGGTCACTAGTCTGGGGAGAGATGTTGAGTGGCTCATGCTTGATTAGGTCTCCTCCTATGTTGTAGGGTAAAATTTTGGTTTTAGAATTTGTGTTCTTGCAACAAAGGTATGGTGGTGATGGGGATAGATTGGAAAGGAATGTTTGATATTTAAATTTCTTTTTGAAAGACAGATAATTGGTTTAGATTATGGAAAATCCCCCCAACTAAACGTGATCACTTGTCCTCAAGGAACACAATTGGTACATGTGGAAGGCTTGTGGAAATGACAAGGGATGAATGTAGTGGCAATAATATTTAATGGTCATATCAATCAGGTGAGCAAGAAGATTTTATCAGGATGACTCAAGCAAGTGTTTTATGAAAAGTTTTTAACAGTATTAATAAATATAATCTGGAGAATAATTGAAAATAATTACCATAATACTTAGGAATAACTTTCCATTAATGTATGAGTGATAAGGATGTCAGAAAAGGGTGGTAGTTTTGATAGCTTGATGTGATGAGGTCATGCAAAATGTACTTATTTAAAGTGGCAAATGCAAGGTTTATTAGGCATGCATTGACCATTGTTTGGAATCAAGAGTGATTCATACAACATTTGAGATGATCGTTGAGTAATGTATTGTATGATGGAATGACAAAAATATCATCTTGTAGTGAGAGAAATGCTTCTTGTGGCAACATGAATTATCTTGTGGTAACAATAAAAATTGTCCTACAACAACAAGAATTTTATCCTATGGCAAAGGAAAGTGATTTTACAATATTTAATAATGAATATAAAAGAAAACATATGGAAATAAAAGTTTATTGTTGTGGATTTTGATGTTTTCTATTTTTTTAATGAATGTTGATCAACTAGTAACCTAGTTTTTTGATTCAATAGATATCAACAACACCTAAAGGTTTTCATTACTAAATAATCTATTTTTTTTTTAATATTTTCTAGTTCCAAATCAACTAGAATTGGAGAAGCCTAGGAGTTAGGATTTTATTTAGCTTGAATCAAGCCATTATGAATGGCTTATTCTTGGTTGTACGAATCTTAATTTTCTTGGAAAATATTGGAGAAGAGTTTATAGAAATACCCTTTGGTTGCATGAATAGGTTGGTATACTTCATAAAGAAGAGAGGAATGTTTATATTAAAGAATTTGGAAAGTGAGAGTCTCCTTGGAAAAATGTTTTTTGTACAGTTTGAGCTTGTGGCCATTAACAAGTAGGTAGAACCGAATAGAGTCAATGGTCATGAACTTCATAGCTTTATTATCAAAAACTTAATTGCTATCATAAGGCCTAATCCATATAGACTAAAGATTTCCCTTATGATATTTGTATTTGGAATCAAAAAGGAGTTCCCACTCACTAGGTTGGAAGTTATTAGTCTTGATGTTCCTATCATGACAACCCATTCATTGTCTCTAGACTATTTTAGTGTGATGAAGTGCTTCCTTTCTATGTTCATAAATTGAATTTAGTTGCACTATCCTATCTTGTTTAAATTTGGGTAGGTCCAAGACCAAGTCAAGTGTTGTCCTTAATTTTTTATGCTCAAACTCAATGGGTAAAACAAGTTTCTTACCATAAACTAGTTCATAAGGAGTGAAACCAGTTGTGGTTTTCTAGGTGATCCTGTAAGCCTAGACTGCTTCCAAAAGATGAGTTGACCAATATTTTATATGTAGGATGATAGTCTTAATGAATATATTTTATAATTATCTATTTATAACTTCCACCTAACCATTCGACTGAGGATGTTAAGGGGTGGACTTTTTGTGTTTGATTTCATGTTCTTTTACCAAGGTAGCTATGGGATTTGATGTGAATGGTGGTCCTTAGTCTATGACCAATTATCTTGACACTTTATAGTGGGTGAAGATTTATTCATATAATAAATCAACCACTTTCTCATCTAGGTAATGTGTTAAGGCCTTGAACTTAGCCCATTTTAAAACATAATTAGTGCACACCGGTATATATCCCTTGTTGTTGGATTTAGGATCTATGGGACCCACAAAATCAAGTCCCCACTTATTAAAAGGTTTCAAAACCAATTATGGCTATAATCAAATTTCATTAGAGTGGGTGGGTTTCTCCATATGCCAACACTGATCACATCTATGGGTATACATCATGTCATCCTTATGCAAGGAAGGCCAATAGTATCTTGCAGTAAGTATTTTTAAATTAGTCCATTTTATAGCAAAATAACACCCATAGGGTTCATCATGACATGATTTGAGACTATCATAGGCTTCATTTTCTTGGATACAACTTCATATAAATGAATATAGTCTGATAACAAAGAGATATCGTAAAATCCAAGAATAATATCTACTCTTTTAGATCATTCTTGTCTTTCTCTTGGTGATAATTATTGTGGTAGTGATCCTATAGTGAGATAGTTAGTAGTGTCTATGAATCAAAAATAGGACTTTGTTCATCATTTTTCATTTGAGATAGAAAATCTACTGATAAATTATTCTTTCATGGTATGTCCACAATGGTAATGTTGAATTCCTATGACAAAAGCAACCACATAATTATTCTACCTATTACAATAATTTTTCTCATTAAATACTTGATTTATACATGATCAGTGTGTATGAATACTTGGTAACCTATAATGTAGTGTATAATTTATTTATGGCATAGACAACTACATGAAATTCCTTCTTTATTATAGTGTAGTTAATTTTAGCCCCTTGAAGATTATTGCTAACAAAATAGATTACATAGCTCAAAAGATTAATCTTTTTGGCCAAGGATAACTCCTAAGGTAGTGTCAAATGCATCTATGTGGATGTGTAAAGGTTTCTTCTAATCATCCCCCCTTAGAATACGAGTTGTTATGAGAAAGTCATTAAGTTACTGAAAGACAGTTTGATAATCAATAGTCTAGGTAAATTTAGCATCCTAAGTAAGATTTACAAATAAAGGGGTAGTAATTTTACTAAAGTCCTTGATGAATTATATATAATAACTAGCATGTCTAAAAAAGCTTCTAACATATTTCTATTTATTTAGTGTGGGTACATAATTAATGATACTTATCTTTACTAGATCAACTTGAATTTCAACAAGGGAAATATGATGTCCTAACACAATCCCTTTAGTCATAACAATATAACACTTTTTATTGCTCAAAGAAAATTTTTGGTCTTGGTAGCATTGAAGAACTTTCTCCAAGTTGGTCAGAGCTTCTTAAAATGTCTACCCATAGATGGTGAAATCATACATGTATATTTCAACATAGTCATGCGAAATATTAGAAAATATGTTCAAAATAACCCTTTGAAAAGTGGTTGGGGAATTGAAAAGACAAAATGGTAAGATGACATAGGCATAGTTTCCCCAAGGGTAAGTAAAAGTGGTTTTGTCTTGTTCTTATGGGGCTATTGATATTTGATTATAACCACTATATCCATCTAGGAAGGGAAAATATTTTTTTCCTGCTAATGTATCCAATACTTGATCAATAAATAAAAGGGTAAAGTGGTCCTTCTTGGTAGCAGCATTCAGATCTTAGTAGTATACACAAATATGCCATTTTTTAACCTTTTTTAGGTACAATAACCAAGGGAGAGACCCATTGGATATCCAAAATAGGGTAAACAAATCCAATATCCAAGAGTTTTTGCAACTCAATTTTGACAATGTCTTTGACTATAGGATTTATTCATCTTTAAGGTTGGTGAATAGGCTTGCATTCTTATTTAATGTAGATGTGGTGTGTGCATAAATATGGGGGTATTCCTCTAATTTCATGGTAGTCTTAGGTAAATAATATTGTGTGATTTCTCAATGTTATAAGTAAATTGATTTATTATTGGGATGTCAAAGAGGTGTTGATGTTGATAGGTTTATTTGGCAAAATGTCCACTTATTTCATTAAAGAGAGCATCGTTTCCACGTTCTAAATACAAGGATCATAGTTACATTGATGGGGAAGAAACTAATGGAATGTCCAAATGTCCTTTTTAGTAATATCATCTTGATGGATTGTTTCTCCATTTTAGTTTGTTTGGACTTTTGTAGACTGAGAAGAAATCTTTCTATATATTCCTCTAATGACTCGTCAATAACTTGTGACATTTTGAATATGTCATCTCTCCTATAATTTTTGCCTATAAAATAGAATTGGTATTTGGATATAAAATTCTCCTTCATTTATTACCAAGTATAAATTTCATCCTTTCCAAGTCTTATGAACTATCTACATGTTGTATCTTTGAGTGTTGTTAGCAACTTGAGTTTTTTATCTTCTTGATTAAAATCATAGCTATGGCATAAGATGTCGAACTCAAAAAGAAATGTGTCTAGATCCTCAAATGATTTTCCCATAAAATTAGGGAGGGTGGAGTGAGGGGACTCATTGGTAGTGTTTTCTTCTTGATGATCCTTCATGAATACTCTTTCTATTGGTAGATTGGAAGCTCTTGCCACCCACTCCTCAAAATCCTTATCAATTCTTGTAGTTCTTGGGGTGTAGAAGATGGAGATTTTATATTGTTTTTAAAGAATACATGGATTCATATATAATGGAGATGGTGTAGATGTTTTAGAATATTAAGCATGTGGCTTAGTAAAGAGTCTTCCTAAATTAGAAGATTACATTGGTCTGATATTTCTTTTAGGAGCAAGAAGAGTCTTGAATGCCTCTTTAGCAAGAAATTTGGGTGACAAAGGGAAGTGAGTTCTTGATTCTTGAGTATGAGGTGATAAGGTTGGTATCCTCAAATATGGATCATAGGGATCATTTACAAGGGTATGAACCTCTTCTTTTTCAAAATCTCTAGCTTGTGCTACCAACTCAGCCAAGAATTCCTCCTTTTCTACCTCTTCTATTGATAATTGTAAGTGATCTTCAGGGATTTCTAAAATTTCCTTAGTTTTTTTAGGATGTATTTTCATTCTTATATAAATTTTTGATGATATAGGAATAAATATTCCTATACAAACCCATTATCTTTGCATGTATGTCAACCACTTTTTTTTTAAGTTTTTGCCCACCTTGCCTTCATAGGGTTAATAATATGGGGGTTTTAGAAATTTTTTAATATTTTACTTTGTAGAAGGGAAATTTAAATTATAAAAATAGGAAATATTTAATATATAAATAGTAATCTCTAAAAATTAGGAAAGCAATAAACATCCATAAATAACAACTATCAAGATTGAAGATTTCTAGTGTGTGACACCCTTCCCTGACAACAATGCTAAAAATGAGTAGTAGTAGATTCAAAATCTAATGTAATTATCTTGATATTTAATGATTAAGGATAATTATAAAATACATGTACATTGTACTTCATTTAAATTTTAACTTGAGGATGTAAACTTGATAGGATGATGTCACTGTATGTACACACTTAATCCTCTAATTTTATATTTTGATGATTGTAATCTAGGATGTTGGAAATTATATAAGGAATAAAATGTTGAAATGAACACTCATATAAAATCATGAATCAAAAAATTACACTACTTTATGTTCAGAAGCTTCCTTAAAACAATCACATACAAAGCTGAAAATCACACAACTAGAAATTAAACACTCAACACAAATAAAATAACATGCTTATCTAATTGATGGATTAGATTGCCATTGAAAGACTTCCAAAGGGGGACATTCCTCCTTATAACTCAAGCTTCAACACTTCCAATTAAAATAATAAAATTGACTCATAAATAGTTGCTCATATTAATCAAATTTAGCAAGGAATTATTACAGGAGAATTACAACAAAAGTTATCTTACAAAATATGCTTCTGCTCTATTTCTCTAATTTATCTCTAACTAGTTCCTCAACCTTATTACTACACACACACACACACACACCCAGACACACACACACACACACACACACACACACACAGTGGGAGATTATATTCTATGAAATAAAATACATTTCAAATTAAGAAACATTTAGCTGTAGGATAAATGAAATTCAGATTTTTCCACTAAAACTACCATTTGTATGGAAATTGCGATGCTAGTTTAGGACAATCCATGTTGTTCAACCTTAATTGAATTTCTTCACTACATTTGATGAATGTTTTAAAACTTCTCCAATTTGGTTTATTTTGGAATCAAATTCTATTTGATCTTGAATGTAGCCATGTAGTGGTTGTGGCATGCTTTTTTCATGACAAATTTCCTTTACTATAGGGTAGACTGTGAAATGTTCCTTTGAATGTACCTATTGATTCAAACACATTTTATACACATTATAAATAAAATCACCCTATATTAAAATATAAATATTATATACTTGACTTTCAAAACAAAAGTCTAACTATTCAAAGATACATGATAACATAATGTTATTGTAAAACATGGCTATCTTATGATAAAAACTTATGGGAAATGGTTTAAAAACATGGTAAGATAAAAGGGTGCATATGGCAAATGTGGACAAAAATCATGAAATTCTAGGTTTCATCACTATCTATATTCTAATTAGTCTTATATGGTCTTTAAAACCATGTATAGAACCAAGGTCCCCATTAGGTCTGAGCCTATCTCCAAGTTCCATTTATAGCCCTACATGCCTAATTTATCTAATGTCAACTATACTATCAAAGATGAAGATGAACACCCCAATGAACAAGATCCAATTGAAGCACTTGAAGGTATATAAAAGCTACTTCTTGGTGAGTTGCGGGGGGGGGGTAGATAATCATGTCTATGATCAATATAAGAGAATTGAATAAGTAGACTTGGGGATATAATGTATGCATGACGAGGATTAAGTCATACCAACCCTTACTAACCTAAACCAAGACAATGATGGAGTGTGGAGTTTGTTATTTGATGTATCTAGGTATAAGAATGAAAATGGAGCAGGTGTCATGTTTTTATCTCCTTCTAAGCAAAGATATTTTTCTACTGGGAGGTTTTAATTCAACTACACATGCAACACAATAGATTATGAGGCCCTCATTCATGGGATGCAATGGGAAATTAAAAGAGGTATCAAGCTAGTACAAGACTTCAAAGACAATGATTTGATAGTATATCAAGTGAGAGGGCATAATTTAGATTAGAATCCACTCTTAAAGGCATATAATCACAAGGTTTGGGATATCTTAAAATACTTTTAGGCCTTTAACATCTTTTCAATCCCAATAAGGGCCAATCAACATGCAAATAGACTGGGAATTATAGGATCACAGTGTATACACATAATATTTTCAACTTTTATCAAATAATGATGCTTTATATCTTTTAGGAACCCATCAAGACTAAATATCTTTGAGTGCATTCCTTAAGGGGTACATTGAGAAAGGGGTGGGCACACCATTGGTGCTTCATAGGATTGTTGTCCCTTATTGTCACTTATTTTCATTCTAACTAACCCCTAGAACCATTCCCTAAGCTATTACTCCTTATTTTCATACTCCTCCTATCTTTTCCCACTTTACATCCTTCTTTTCCTCATCTTATACCCATTTTGACAGTCGACTGTACTAGGTTGACCCTGTACAATTTTGGGTGAAATTCACTTAGGGTCTAGGTCGGCTCTTGGCTGACCTAGCTCATGACCTAATGAGTTTTTTGTCCATAACTATACTAGATCAACTGGGTTGACCCTATTAGCTGAAACTTTTAGAAAGGATTAGGGTTAAATCCACCTATATATATATATATATATATATATATATATATATATATATATATATATATATATATATATATATATATATATATACCATTTCATCATTATTACAAAATAAATCAAGAGTTATTATTCTCTTGCACTTATTTACAATATGCTCTTCCACCATTCTAATTGAGGAGTCTTGGCTTAGGGTTTCTACTTGGAGAATCTAGTCTTGTGGAGAAGTCTTGGATGCTTTGGCCTTTCTTAATGATCCTTATAAACCATAAAAACCTCTTGCAAAGCCCCTTTAGCCAAGGGAGAGATTGAGTCTAGATGGATTCATCATTTAGGTAATTATTCTCTAGATTTGCTCCTCTCTTTAGTAGATATAAGTAACATAAGTATTGTCTTCAAATAAAATTACTCTTCTTATTCCATGTATAGGGTCTTCCTCGTACATTGATTTATTAAGATTCTCCTATACATGTTTTTTTTGTTTACTAACCCCCACTTTGTGCCACAAGCTTTGGTGAGTACTAGATTAGACTTTTACTTTAATTTTTAGTTTAGTGAATATAAAACATAGAACTCCCTTATGGTTATTTCATGATTATGATTGACTGGAGGCTTTCAAAACCTCCCTAACAAAGTGTATTATGGCAAGAGATCCCGTAATTGGGTCTAGTAGATCCCCACATTGGTCATGTTACTGATTATCTAATGTGTCCCCAATCAGAAGTGTATGGTATGATCTATCTTCTCTGAGTTAGGATTGATTTATATACATGATACATTTATGATTTCATATATTTTGGTGAACCCAATGTGAATCTAATCCTTGTAGATTTTATTTCATGCGTTTCATCATTTTATTTTTATATAGTTATGATATTGGGTCGATAGAGTTGTTTCAACTCTAACTTATATATACAAGTTTAACACATAATTACATCAATATGACTCTATTCTCTTTGTGTAGGTTTTTCATTAGGTATAGGCTACTAGGCCAACTTTGTTGACATAATACACTTTTAGACATCTAGATCAAACTAATAGGTTGACCCAATCAACTTTATACATTTATAAAATTCCAAAAAACATATTAGGTCAACTTTATTGACATAGTACATTTTGTTGGTTTTCATCAAATAGGGAACTGCAAATCTAGGTTGACCCAATCAACATAGTTGGTAGAATTTATAACTATAAATTAGGGTACTTCAACAGCAATATCATTTTCATATAGATCCTCCAACCCACCAAGGTTCCTTTTTATCCTTCTCTTTCATTTTTGTTATTCATTGCAGCTATATTTTTTTATAGTTTTCAATCTTTAAAACTGCCCCTATACAGTCAATTAGGTCGACCCTATCAATGTAGTTTTATATTATATGTTATGTCTATAAAACTAGGTCGATATTTTCAATGTAGTTGTTTTTAGACTCTTTCTTCCATAGTACAAAAGCAACACTATCAATTATGTTCTATAGTCTCTATATACACTATCATCTGAATTGACATTATACTATGTTTCAAATTTATAATTAACACTAATGTGCTAGTAATTATCTCATAATTTCATTTCTTTATGATTGAATAAGTAGGTGGTTTTTCAATTACTATTTAGTTACACTATTTTTTCTTTTATTCACACATTACCAAATCACAAAATCTTAAAATGCATTTTCACAAATGTCTACCCAAGGCCTACCTACTTAGATTTCATCACTAAGGGGGAAGATGACTTGGTTTTTTGGCCAAGTATAAACATGTGGTTAATCATATATATTACACAAGTACCCAACGTTCTTATCATTGTAGTGTTCGAAGTGAGGGGGTAGGCCTCAATACCAAGAAAGTAACATTACTAATACATATCCCTTTCAGCCTAAACATCTAGAAACCATCCTTAGATTGCTTTCTAGTTCCTTGCTTACAACCAAATTATTATCATATCTAAGATTATTCCAATAATATAACAACATTCAGGATGACCACTTAGTTATCATTTACTTTCTAAGTTGATTGCTTGTTCTTTGCTCAAGTGTATGTTATATTGAAAAAACTTGCATTATTCAACATTGGTGTAAGGTTTTGTGATGTGTGTCTCAATTGGATCAACCTAATTGAACCAATTGATTGTGTGTTTCCTTTCATTTATTGCTTTCAAAAATACTTGAAAACTTTTTCCTATTTTAGTACATAGTCATTCTACTTGACATAGTCTCTTATAGACTATCTATTTCCCCTAGCTACTGTACTAGGTCGACATAATTGGCTCTGTACACTTTTTTAGCTCTTGTTTCCTATACTAGGTCAACCCTATCAATTTTTTACACTTTTAATTTCTATTTCTAGTAATAGGTCAACCCTATCAACCTTGTACAACTTTTAGACCCTGTTTTCTACACTAGGTTGACCTAGTAGAATATGTACATTTTTTGCTTTCCCTATCTATCAACCCAGTTATCTATTTCTCTTTCTTATAATTTTTTTCATTTCTCTCAATTCATTATGAAGTATCCTTTTATAATATTCTTTGAAAAATCAAATCCATTTAGATACTATATGGGATGTTCATTTCTCCCTCTCTTTTCGTCCTAAGAGCACAATCACTCTTGGAACACCTATTCCCCTGCATCCATGACCTATAACATGGTGTAAATCACATCTCAAGATTAATTTGATGGGTTTTATCCTTTCTATACCTACCAAGATACTTCTCATCTTCAAAACATTCAAACTAATGTAGGAGCAATTAAAAAAAGTTTAATCAATAATCTCACTAATAATCCATATTATAATAACCCTCCCCCTATTACCAATTTGGGGAGTGTTCTTACCAAAACCAACCCACCTATTGATATAAATCAACTTCTTGCACAAGTCATAAAACAAATGAATATAATGCAAAACACTAACACCAATCAAATGATGCAAATCCAACATCATTTGATTAATATGGACAATCAACCTCTAGTTATCCCTCTTCAAGTTAATCCCAATTTTATTCCTCCACCTCTTAGAGATGCCTCTAGCAATGTTATTCCTCAACCCATAATTAATAACAAGATGCTTCAAACTATTCAAGATGATCCTTTAGCTTCTTTCATTTTATCCATTGATATTGGTAACATATCTCTAACTATCAAGTATGATGGGACTAAATACTCAACCTCATTTATTAAATCCTTTGGCAATATTTACAAAGAGTGGATCCAAACTAATAATTTCACCACAAATAAAATCTTAGTGAAGACCTCGATTTTTGATGTATTAGAATGGTATAACTAATTAACCCAACATTCCATTTGGCAACTTGAAGATTTGGTCAATCCTTTTAATTAAATAGTTTCAACACAATGATTTTCCCAAAAATTGTCTTAGCCACTTCGTCAACACTAAACAATCTCCCACTGAATCAACTCATGAATTTATCAAAAGATGGAAATCATTAGCCCATAAAGATGACCACAACATGACTAATGATAACTTATTTAAAATTTTTATAACTACTCTGACTCCTTCTCTTCAATATAAGGTTCAAACCTTTGATCCCCAAACACTTAATGAAGCTCTTGATCAAGATAAACATCAAGACATTCTCATGAAGCAATTCAAACCTAATCTTATACTCCTAAAAGGATATTTTCAAACATCTACCTATAATATCACTAGTAATACTCTACAAACCAAAAATAGAGTTACCAAATCCAACGTCCCTTCATCTTCTCACACACCACTTTTTGTGTATCAAATTAAACAGCTTTTACCACCCTCTAAACCTTTCACCTATCTTAAAAATCCTCCTAAGTGTTATGACCCTAATCAATTATGTTGGTTATATGCCGACATTGGTCAGTCCCATGAATATTTTAGAGGGCTCACTAAATTTTTTGTCCTATATGATTGGTGATTCATTTAATCATGAATCCATGATCAACCTTCATCATCAAGAGTACACTACCACTTCTAAAAACTGATAGGTTTCTAGAGATTCTACCTCAA
The DNA here is from genome assembly GCA_037957365.1 of Torreya grandis. Taxonomy (NCBI): domain Eukaryota; kingdom Viridiplantae; phylum Streptophyta; class Pinopsida; order Cupressales; family Taxaceae; genus Torreya; species Torreya grandis. The sequence continues at coordinate 3,909,154 of JARHVA010000980.1, forward strand.
ACAACCAAAAATATTTTTCAAATAGTCAACCAAATACCAAGGATGTTTGTGCCATTGATGATGATTATGATCAATATTATAATAATTACCAATATGTTAACACTACCAAGGTTAACTATCATCACAATCTGGCTCACAAAGATCCTGTTACCAAACCTAAGAAGCCATATTTAGAAGAACAACTTCTCAAGGATACAAAGATCACCAATCTAGCTTCAAAAATACATGAAGAACCACTTCTTCCTTATAAACCTCCAACCACATATATTCATTCAAAATATACTTTACCTCCTAAAACTCATGTTGGTTCTTATTCTAAATCTCATTGGAACTTTCTTGAAGAACTTAAATCTATCCCTTGTAAGATTCCACTCATGGAGTTGGTTTGTACTTCCCCCTATCATCAAAAGTTCCTTATGTAAAAATTACAAGAAATTAAAGGCCCATCCTCTATAGATGAAGAGCCACCTTCTATTGAACCTCAATGTACCAACTTGAATACCATTGAAACTGTGGCCTTCTTCCAAGCCTTCTATTTAATTTCTTAAAGAAGACATGATCGATGATGAAATTATTTTTCATGTTGATGATCTACTAATTATTTGTTAAAATATATATTAATACTACCCTTATCCATAAATTTATATTTGATGAAGACTCTAGTATTAATATGACATCTTTGTGGCTTATCCAATAACTTGTTTATAACAAGGAACATCTCAATCAAACCCATCTTACCTTTTGTGGTTTTGATAAGACTAATAAAAAACCACTTGGTTGTATTCAGCTCCCACTAACAAGTTTACCTAAGACCATTTAAACTAAGCATATGGTATTTTATTTACCCGTATTGTATAACATACTCTTGGTAACTCATAGGCTCATGAAATCATGGCTATTGCTTCTTCCAATAGCCAATGCATTAAATTCTTACATAATGGAAAATGGTATAAGCATGAGGCTGATCCCAACCCTTAGAGTATTCAATTTCTTAATCCCAAATATCAATATCATATTCTTACCATTAATAATATCAATAGTGACCCTTTACTTGAATTCATTAGCATTAATCCTAATTTACAAGTCAATCTTACTGATTCAGATGATGATGAACCTAATGATTTACAACATACTTGCAATACTGCCAAGTTACCTCCTTACATTTCATAGTGGCTTCCTCCTTCTTTATTACCTTGGGATCATATTATTCCTTTTCTTGATGATATCATGAATTTTAACCCTCCATTCAATGCTTTAGAACCATTTGATCATACTATTCCTCTTCTTGATGATATCTCGAGAACTGGAGGCCCAACATTATCAAAAAACCTTAGCCTAAATACATGTTTTTAACTAGGATGTCCATACCAATTTTATGGATTATGTGCCTCCTACAAATTCTACACTTCTTGATACTCCTTGGGTGATATAGCAATTATACCTTTCAAACCTTCAAAAATTCTTGTATCTCCTTTACCACCTATAGATCCCATCATCACATCTAATATTTCCCTTATCACCTAAATAAATGACATTCAAATCCCTTCTGATCAATATACCTCTTTTTTATCCTAATATTGATGTTTTCACTTAAATTTTAACCCTTTGAGAAGATGAAAATATCTCTTCATCTAAGTGGCAAAATGGAATCACCTTTAGGCTTGTGGTCAACCTAAGGAATGAGGTGAATCTCTAGATAGGGCTAACTCCCTTGATGTACCACCTAGAATTGCAAATAATACTAATTTTGGGGGTGAAAGGGGAGAGAGATAAATGAAATAAAACTAAAATAAGGGAGTTGATACATATAATATATTTATTACATCCAACCATATGCATATTACACTTGAAATCATAGGACAAACTAAACATACAATCTCCAATATATGTCTTATTGCATCAATGTTACATTGTGGGGTTATGGATGAATGTGCAATTCTAGGAGGACTATAAAATATTATTTTAATGGAACTAATGAAGATACTAAATAAATAAAACTTTGAAATTTATTATAACACATCACATGCCCTACAAGATGAAGCTACAAATAGGTGAGAGAATGTGACAACTTGCTAAGGAATCCATAGTCTTCACTAAACAAATTCAACATTAAAGTAAAGGAAACTATTAAAATTCATGAAATAGGTAAAAATTATTCATTTTATTGATCAAAATTTATACAAATGATTAGGGATTCACCATACTCAGGTGGAGCATCCATACAATGGCCAAAATGGCTAGTTCTTATAGAACTTGTGTGAGAGAGAGAGAGATAGAGAGACGTCCAAGGGTCACAAGGAAAATTTTAAAGATAATAAAAGGAGTTAATTTTGAATTTATATAGGGTATAGGACTAACAATTTAATTTAAAGAGCTAAAACTATCAATCCAAGTCACAAACTTCATAAAAATAGCATAAAACTCCTCATTTTTTGCATAAAAACTACCTTCATGATCGCCTCTATTTGAACATCCCATAAATAATTAAGACCAAGTATGATGATTTTAATGTATGTTAGGTACATCACACATGCCTCTAAATTCATTGACTACATGCTTGGTCTTCTATAATCAATTGGAAATGTGCAATCATCATCAGCAGTCTAAAAAGAACTCCTTTTATGCACATTACAAACTTGGCTTCTAAAAAGGCATCAGTTATCCATGAAAATATATGGGAGTGATTTAATGGCATGTTTCAAGACCCTAAATTTCCCTATAAGAATTAGGCACACCTTAAAATGAGCTCACTTAAAGGTTTCTATCTTCTTCACTAGCTTGTCCAATATGCCAGATTTGACTGGTTGAGTTGAATCACCTAGTTAGGGCACTTAGAAGTTATTTCAAGGCATGAAATGAATATTAGGAGTTATCACAAGTCTTAATATTCTCTCCAAACTTTGTTTCATCTCTTTAATCCTTCTAAAACTTGAAAAAAAATGGTCAAAAAGAGCCTATTTTTCACCATGTCTATACAAGTTTGTATAACTAGTTGGCATGGGAGGAATCCTGAGAGAGTTCTCTTCAACTTCCAATAGACATTCTAGTCAATCTGGTCAATTTTAATAGCTATCAAACTCCATTTTCATAAGTTAGTCCTGGCTAAGGGTTTAGTAGGGTTTTATACCTACTTTTGGTCTTAAGGTTGGTTCATAAAGTTTACACATTAAATTATAAAAAAAAATCATAAAATTGATCATATGGTTATTAACATCTCCAAATGCCTTGGACTCCCATGAAAAACCTCCTAGAAGATACGAGCACCACTACTTGACTTACCAGTCTCTTTTCCTCTTTCCTACATGTCTGAATGAGGTTTGAGCTAAAACATGAACTTATTTGGCTTTACTTTCAATATGAAAGTATTACATCTATGATATTCTCCTAAAATAATTTCTAAATGGTTTGGGATTCACATTTCATGATATAATGGTAAATACCCTTCCTTTTGGTCTTGGCCTAATCCTTATTCCATTGGCTTGCCTATAACTTATATGTCTTAGATCATTATATTTTATTTCCTTGCATAACACATGACTCTACACATATGATATGACACCATAAAGATGATCCCATCATTTGGAAATTCCAATTAGGTCCAAAAATGAAAGTGCCTCCTTGTTTGAGCCTCTAGGTATAATTATGTCTATTAGGGATGACTGCAACCTTAGATTTCCAAACCACCCTATTATATTTCACCACATTATACTTAGTTTCCCATGTTGTTATATGTTTATTACAACTTATCCAACATTTACATATGGTCCTCCAAGCTTTTGAAGAGTTTAAACAACTCACATAGTTATTATACATAAAAAAATGGCCCTTTAATAGGTTAATGGACCCTTTAACCCCTCAAAATCTCCAAACACACTTGTGGAAGAGATGGACTATATGCGGGATTCCTTGGTGGACTGTACATAGCTTGTTTTTGTCCTTCATATATGCTTGAACACACTTAACATGGCCTCATTTACCCCTCAAAACAATATTTCACTCATCTTATCATCCCTTAACTTATTTACTCACTTTCTCCTCCTTCATACTTTTAAAAAGGGTTTGTTACTTCTCTAGAGTGCTCTACCTCTAAGATAGAATAGAGGGGTATTATTCTCTATCTAAGGAATAAATGAGTGCCTCTATAGTTTGAAATTATACCAAAATATATGTTTAAAAGGAATATTTTATTCCTTTAATTGATATTTTAGCACCTCAAACTTCTACAAAATTACCTCTAAACAAGATTGTATATAAAACCCTGACTGTGTTACCACTTGTTTGGTATACTTTCAGGTGCACTTTTCATGAAACTAGAATTAGGGATGATGTTTGAAAGTATCCTTTAAGTTATAAAAATATTTTTTGATGATATACATTCATTTTTTCCATGCTTATGTCCTATTAACACTAATAACATCTCCTTTTTTATTACTATTTGCTGACTAGGACAACACAACCAACTGTGTTTTGCCTTGGAGGGGTGGATTGAGCTTATGAGGACCTCCTTTTGAGCCTTTAGAGGTAGTTCATGATGTTTGTGAACCTGTTTTTAGTATTCATGTGTAACAAGGTTCAAAACATGTTTTAAGTCTCATGAAAGGAACATCCTCTCTAATCTTACCCTTGGCTGGATGTAGATGCACATTTAGGTATTTTATACAGACTGATAGGTGTGTAGAGGGGTTGAAAATCACCTGTCACCTCCAATTGATGGTCCTTATACTCACATAAGATCCTTTCAACCATTTGGAATGTTCAACAAAAAAGTCAAGGCCAGTGTCTATACTATGAATGAAAAGATCATTCTAGACTCATACCTATAGACTTTATTGTTGGATTTTAGTGCTTTTAGAGGACACTTTAGGCTCCTCAATAACCATATTTCACTCACTCTTTTCCCCTCAAACTTTTCATATCACCTAAATATACTATAAGTAACATGATTCACCTCATTTGATGGTTTGGAACACTTTATAGGCATGTTTTTTAAGGTCCAAAAAAATCCCTTAGGCCTTTATTTTACCCATTTAGGGAAAATAAGCTTGAACTCAGTAATTTCATGCTTGAGGTTGATTCTCAACTTGTTCTTAATGCCTAGTCCTTCATATGATGTCTACCATGGTCCTTTAGCATAATAAGACTCCAAAAAGGATTTAACACTTGTCTCAACACCTCAAAAGGTACCTTCATGCTCTGTTGGCACCACCTATAGGTGTGCATCTCATTGTTCATGCAGTAAGGGTGAGTGAATTGTATAATGTGTGATCAATGCAAATCAAATGAGCTTTGAGATATTCCAAAGATTTCAATTATAAATTTTTCAATTCCAAGACCTTGCTTAGTTCAAAATTTCCTTCTCAACATGTTAGTCTTCATGAGATACCTATAGATATCAGTGGCTTCTTAACTATGTGAATGAGTGTATGTTTAGGCAATGGAGATTGAGCTTCACTTTCAAAGATCATGTGCATTATTCAAACATTAAAAATTAACTCAACTCAAATTGTGAGGATTATATCAAACAAAAACATCCTTATTTCACCCTGGTCTTCCCTTTAAGCATTTGGATGACTGGTATGATAGTCAAACAACAAGTTGGTTGTATGGTGGTATATGATTGCATTCATGAGGATTTATTTAGATAATGAGATAAATTAGGCAAAGATAACTAGAGTAAATTTAAATATGGAATGACATATTACACCCCATATAAATGTTGAAAAAGCATGGAACTCTAAAAATGGTGGAAAACTGTCCACTTCTCTCAAAAGAGACCAGTCTACAAATTTGGGGTTATTGGCTTATCCAAACATCTAAATTACTTAGTTAAATATTTCTTTAAGAGAATTGGATATAGGAGGTGATATATATAACATCATCTAGAACCAATATAACTAATTGGTTCATAGGGACTTACCCAAAATGAAGCAAAACCTATAAGGTGCATGTATGAGTAGGCAATTTTAGATAGTCAACTTCAAATAGATGATTCATAAATCATAAATGACCATTACTCAAATTTATTATATTAAAATTAATTTATCTAATTTTAAAACAACCTCCTAAAATCATTCTACCTAAAACCCATTATGTTGATTGTACCAAGTATAAACCTGCAAGTCACTTTTGTGTGTCTAGAGAAGTGAAAAGGAAACAAAATGATTTTGAGAAATAACTTACACCTAAATATCAAAAAAAATTGTAAATAAGCTTGGGTAAGATTAAGATTCACATTTAAACCTTTTCCAAGTGGCACACTTCCCAAGTAAATTGTACAAGTGCCATTTTCTCCTTTATTGCCAAGAAAGCTACCTTTTCTCTGAATAACCTACAATATTTTAAGTAGTGTTAGTTGTATAAGAATTATAATGGAACATGGGACATTAAATCACATTTTTAAACTTTAACATTTCCCAAGAAACTCATATAAAGGATTAAATACACCTGTTGACCCCTCAAATGACCCAAAAATGATACAAGGACATAAAAACTAATTGACCAAAGCTAATATAACACTATTTGACATAAAGTAACCTATTAAAAACCTTATTAAAATATATTATACCTCCTTATAGAGCTAAAAATCCATGTTTTTTAACTAGGGGTGCCCCTATTTGACCTAAAAGTCAAATTTGGTCAATGATTACACTAGATGCCAAGGCAACCACTGTTCATTAGTTACATTTTGAGTATGATCACCATGGTAATAAAAATATTTATATGAAAGTATATGTTGAGTATTATGGTCCTCTTCTCACCTTTCCTAGTGATGAATCTATTCTTGAAATACTTCATCCCTGAGAGCCTCAACTTCCCCAACAACATCATAAAATTGGGAATTTTAAAACCAAAACCCCTTGTTTCAACAACTTCAATACTAGAATTGATCCCAAATATAATCCAATTTATTCTTTACCTGATGAACCATATCATTTTTAATATGTAAATGCCATGCTTATCAGAGAAACCACTCACATTGAGTATGGAACTCAATCATACTCTCAACCAATTATAGTTTCTCATGAACTCTCACCTACTGAACATGATAATTTTACCTTATCATTTGATAAATATCATTATATTTTTTCTTGGTCCTATGAAGACATGCCTAGTATTGACCCCAACATTGTGGTTCACAACATCATTATTTATCTTTATGCTAATTTTATGTGCCAAAATCAAAGGAAATTTCCACGCGAGGTTTCCACCTTATATCACAAGGAAATCATCAAATTACTCGATGCTAAATTTATCAAACTAGTGGACTATTTTGAATGGGTTTCTAACATTGTTATCATTTAGGAAAAGGTTACTGTGGTCATTCACATTTGTGTTAATTTCTGACATCTTAATCTCGCTTGTCCGAAGGACAACTTCCCTTCACCTTTAATAGATTACATCATTGATTTCATACTTGGTTACAAAATATTATCTCTTATGGATGGATTCTCAGGCTACAATCAGATCACATTGGCCTTGAGGAACAACATAAGACCATTTTCACCATGGAATGGTGCACTTATTTCTATGTCAAAATTCCTTTCAACTTCAAAAATTTTAGAGCCACTTACCAATGAGTAATGACTCATATATTTCATGATCTTATCCACAAAATTATTGAAACCTATGTGGATGATCTCATTACTAAATCCAAAAGTTATAAACCTCATCTCTTAGATCTTGCTATCATCTTTGACCACATTTTTAAATATCAAGTTATATTAAATCCTTATAAATGTGTCTTTGGTGTCACATATGGAAAATTATTAGGATTCCTAGTCTCTCTCTATGGAATCAATGTTGAACATGATAAGATTAGTATTATGATCAACATGCCCATTGCTCATTCCATTCCTAACATTTGTAATTACTTAGGAAAAATTGGGGCAATTAAATGATTTATCCCTAAAATGGCTTATTACATCCACTCTATCAATTCTTTTCTTAATAAATTTAATGCCTTTTAATGGATAGACCCTTGTTAGAAAGCTTTTGATAACATGAAAGAGTCATTGCTTCACCTGCCTACACTTTGTCCTCCTTGTAATGACCAACCCTTGATCCTATATACTTTTTCCACACCTATATCAATTATATCCATGCTTTCCCAATAAGATGATACTATAAGAGAGTATGCCATTTTTTACATTAACCATGGCCTCATTGATTATGAGAAATGTTATACCAAAGTTGAATGTGATTGCCTTACCATCTATTTTGTAGCTAAAAATATTTGACATTACATGTTATACTAGACCACTTATGTCATAATTCATTCTGACCCCATTCATCATTTCTTCTCTAAAGCCTTTATTTCTAGAGATAGAATTGGTAAATGGATGGTCCTTCTTATGGAATTTGATATCCAAATTATAACTCAAAAGGATGTCAAAGGACATGTCATAGCTGATCAACTTTCCATAACTCCTATGTCAACTACCAATCACCTTTAATATAGTCTTCTAAATGATAATATTATCTATATTTAAGGTCTTAATCAAACTATTTCTCATAAATATTACTTTCATAACTTTATCACTGATCTTGAGGTAATTAATCTTGATGACTCTGTTGTTCCCTCCGATACTACTAACCCAAAAGTAGTTATCAAATAACTTTTTGAAATGAACATCGACTTACATGAAGACACTTGGACCATTCACTTTTTTGGTGCTAAATGACTTCAAGAAGCTGAGGCAAGTTGCATTCTTATAAGTCCTCTTAGAAAAATCATACCTCTAGCATTTCATTTCACATTTTATGTCACCAACAATATGGATGAATATGAATCTCTAATCTTAGGCATGAGGGCCACTCTTGATTTAGACATTCAATACCTGCATGCTTTAGGTGATTCTTAACTTATTTTCCACCAAGTCAATGGTGATTACCAACGTAAAAGTGAAAATCTCATTACATATCATCAAACTACAACTACTCTTGCTAAGTATTTCATCTCTTTCACTATTGAGCCTATCCCTAGAGATCAAAATTACATTGTTGATTCCCTCACCTCTTTAGCTTCTCTCTTTCATCCACACCAATTTATTTCTAACCCCACTTTTCTTATACAAATATAAAAATCTTTGTCTTGTATTCAATCACAATATTTTCTTATCTATCATATTGAGGCTATCACTATTCAAAAAATCATGTGGTATAAAGACATAATTCAATTTATAGAACATCAAACTTATCCTCCTAACTTAGACTCCCATGAAAAGACTCACATTCATGAATAAGCTTTTAAGTATGTATTTATATACAACATCTTTTATTATCGTAATGTTAAAATTATCTTACACTATTGTGTTATGCAAGATGAGGTCCCTCCTCTTCTTGAACAAGCACATGGGGGAATTTGTAGTGGCCATTATAGAAGACATGCTACAACTGACAAATGCCTACGTATAAGATAGTTTTGGCTTACTCTTGAAAAGGATGCAATAGAATTTTTTAAAAAGTTTACTCCTTGTCAACTTCATGATGATATTATTCATTCACCTCTAGCTGAGCATAAATTTTTTGAGTCTTCTTGGCCATTCTCCACGTGGGGATTAGATCTCATCGAAATATTACCTCACTCTTAAGATAGGCATGTTTTTATCATCATATTTATCAAATATTTTACTAAACAGGTTGAAGCCATTCTCCTTCTTAATTTCACTGGTAACACCATCACCAAATTTATTATTAATAAAATCATTTATAACTTTGGTTTTCTCCATACTATCATTTCAAATAATGGTGGTAACTTCAAATATAAGGATGTCAAATAACTCTATGCTAAATTCAATATCTATCACAAATTTTCCACACCTTATCATCAACAATGCAATGGCCTAGCTGAAGCCACTAACAAAGTTATTAAAAAAATTCTCTAAGAGAAAATTTTTGAAACCCACATGGATTGGCACTTTCACATCTATCCTGGTGTTTAGGCCTATCAGACTAACATATGTACTATCATTGGGGCAATGTCATTCTCTCTCATTTATGGTTATAAATTAGTTATCCTAATGGAATTTGAGCTTACCTCTCTTAGTATATCTCTTCATGGTATCATTCCCAATGAATAATTTCATAATTTTCACTGTCATACCCTTGATCTCCTTGGTGAACATCATCTTTCTACTTTGTGACATAATCACCAATACAAGGTTTGTATTACCAAACAACATAACAAACATGTTAAAATTTTTACATATAATGTTGGTGACCTTGTCCTTAAATTAGACTACACTCATGATAAAGAAGGTAAATATGCCCAAAAATGGTGGGACCCCTATTTAGACAAAGATATTCTTGGTCCAAGTACCTACCGCCTTCAAACCAATGGAGGCTATGTTTTCAAAGAGCCCACCAATGCATAATTTATGAAAAAAGTATTTTTCCTAAATCCTTCCATTATTTTTCATGATTTATATTTATGATATCTATTTAACACTTTTTTTAGATTACTTACATGGGTCTCTCCCTCTACAGTAGTTCTCTCTTTTCACAAACCGTAGTCCTTATTTTTTGATCTTCTAGTTTCCCCTTTCTCTCATGAGTTACATTGTAAAATTATGGATAGGACCTAGTATTCCTCATGATGTACCATAGTATTCTTTATTTTAATACTCTTTTTACACACATTTTTCACCCCTTGGGTTTCCTTTTGTGAGTTTTAGTGTAAGACCATGGATAGGACCTAAACTTCCTCACAAAATACCATCTTTTTCTCATTTATTTTTCACATGATTTTTAGTACCCCCATGGGTTTATCTTTTATGAGTTGCAGTCTAATACCATGGATAGGACCTAGCCTTCCTCATAAAATTTCCATCTTGTCATTCCTTTTCTAGAATGTGTTTTTATCCTTATTCTTAGCTTTAGCTTTTACTTTTTTTGATAGATGGAATTTTCACAATAATCTATGTTAGCATGTTTTCTTCCATTTCCCTCATTCTTATGATAAGGAATCACACTTTACTATCATTGAATAATTTTTTTCCCTTTGTCACATTATTTTTGTGATTTAAAGTAATTCAAATTGTTTCATGTGTTATTCCTCTTGATTTCTTGTTCTTTCACTCCATGTTGGATAAAACAAGGTTGAAGTCAAGATAGAACATTTATTTCACCTAGATTTATGAGACTCTTATACCCCATTCTCTTTGAAGTTATCTCTCTTAGCAACCAAGTCCATAGTATTAAAATGAAAGTTATCTTTAACACCCATGTTTGATTTTACAAATCTGTATGGAGGAGGAACAAGAAACAAGAAATCAAGAAAGTTAAAAGCCAAATAATTTGAAAAAAAAGCAATGATATACAAAAGGAAACATACAAATATTAAAAGTAAAAATTCACACCAAAATATGTGATTAACAAGAACATATCCTATCTCCAATCGAATATCAAATTCCATAGTTGGCCTCGTGATAGAGCCAAGGTCCATTAGGGTATGGTAGGCCAGTAGATTGGAATAGTAGAATTAAATAAACTCTATGGTGCTACCTAATTTCTCATGCAAATACCTAATATTTGTAGTAGACCAATGACTCTATAATGTGTCATAAGGAATGAGAAACATGTTGTGGGAAGGTAGGTCTATTTTACTTTTTCATGAATATATCCTTCATGGGATGATCTACATACTTCATTTGTTGACCTATGACTTGTGTGGATAAGAGAAGTTCTTCATAGTCCTTAAGGTTGATAGTACTCTTGTTTTTACAAACCTAATTTGAGTGTCTTGAATTTGATAAAGAGTTCATCTACCTTGGTTTTTATATCATTATCCCCTCTGCCCATTTCATTTCCCCCCTTGACAAGAAAATTATGATTCCAAATATATTTTCTCTCTTCTCTCCCTTTTTCTTCACTTCTTAAAAACATGGTAGCATTACTTTGTATTAGTTCTATCTATCCTTTAGAGTAAAAGAAAATTCTTGAGTGACTATGGATTACTTTATTTACACCATATATTTACATTCCTAGACTTATTTTGCTTTCCTTTTACCATTTGTCATTTTTATACCACCCCTTTTTTGCAGACACCTAAGTCTGTTTCTATCTTTCATGTACTTTTTCCATTGTTATTTTCCCTTTTATGCATATTTTTCCCATTGTTGAGTGAGAAAAGGATTATTACTGCTCACTCATCAATGTTGTTTTACCATTTTGTTTCTAATTTTGCATTTGATGTTTAGTTACCATCCTTTTTGACATGTATCCTTGGTTTGACTTGGTGAGTTTGCCTTTCTTACTTAAGCTTTACTTGTTTGAGTTTTTTATTTTTTAGTAGCCTTGGATTTTTGGTTACCCAATTTACTCTTGTTTTTAACTCGGTCATTTGTTCTAACATAACACTTATTAGTTCAGCTTACCAAATTTCTAAGTATGTCCCATCTACATAGTACCAATTATCTTGGATTTTTTACATTTGTTTATTTTTTTATCTTTAGTTTTGTATTCTTGGGTTTATTAGAAGCAATCTCTATGCCTTCCATAATCAAAACTAAAAAAACATTAAACAACCATCCAATGATAAAGTTAAGTCAAGGTACACATCACATTTACTTTTTAGCTATTTCCTTTTATGTCATTTACTTTCAATTATTTTATGCTTTAAAATACTATAATTTATTTTAGCCTCAACATTGTGTATTACTATGTTCTTTCTCGAAGCACCATTCCATGTTGTACCTTAGTGACACATGATGATCTTCAAGTGGGGAATATGTATACATAATATTTTCAAATTTTATCAAATATTGATGTTTAAATCTTACAAGAACCTATTGAGACTCAATCTCTTTGAGTGCATGCCAAAAGGGGTGCACTTGGAAAGGCATGGGCAGACCATTGGTGATTTGTAGGATTGTTGTCCCTTATTACCACCTATTTATAATCCAACTAGCTCTTAAAACCATTCACTAAGCTATTACTCCTTATTTACATAATCCTCTATTCTTTTCCTACTTTACATCCTTCTTTTCCTCACCTTATACCCCTTTTGATAATCAACTGTACTAAGTTGACTAGGTCAACACTATATAATTTTTAGGTGAAACTCACTTAGGGTCTAGGTCATCTCTAGGATGACCTAGCCCATGACCTAGTGAATTTTTGTCCATAACTATACTAGGGTGACTAGATTGACCTTATCAACCAAAACTTTTAGAAGGGCTTAGGGTTAAATCCACCTATATATAAAGATCATTTCATCATTATTACACAATCAATCAAGAGTAATTATTCACTTGCACTTCTTTAAAATCTTATTTTTCACCATTCTAATTAGGGAGTCTTAGCTTAGGTTTTATACTTGGAGAATCTAGTCTTGTGGAGAAGTCTTGGATTATTTGGCCTTTCTTAGTGATCCCTACAAACCACAAAAACCTCTTACAAATCCCTTTTGACCAAGGGAGAGATTGAGTATCGACGGGTTCATCATACTCCTCTCTTTAGTAGATATAAGTAGCATAAGTATTGGCTTCAAATAATATTACTCTTATTACTCCATGTATTAGGGTCTTGATCAAACATAGCTTAAATGTGATTCTTCTATACGTGTTTGTTTTAATTACTAACCCCCAATTTGTGCCACAAGCTTTGGTGAGTAATATATTAGACTTTTTCTTTACATTTTATTAGTTTAGTGAATATAAAACATAGGACTCCCTTAGGGTTATTGTATTATTGTGCTTGACTAGAGGTTTTGGAACCATCCCTAAAATGGTGTATTTTTTTAAGAGATCCCCTAATTGGGTCTAGAAAATCCCCATATTGGTTATGTTATTAATTATCTAATGTGTCCCCAATAAAAAGTGTATGGTATGATTTATCTTATCTAAGTTAGGATTGATTTATAGACATGATACATTTCTGATTTTATACACAAAGTATGAAATTCTAAGTGAATTCAAGAGCATGAAGGAGCAATCACAAAATAAGGTAGTTTGTAGACCCTCAATGCATGATAATGAGTTCAACTAGCAAGATTTGATAGTGATAGGTGTTGTAACTCAATATTTCACCCTATAGATGGTTTTTCAAGCTTAATATTTATTTATTGAAACATTAGACTACCTCTAGGCCTTGGGTTTCCGATAGTAGAGGTAAACCTTTAGGTTTAAGGGCTAGCTCCTTAAATTAGTATTTGATAGCTTATCACCTACACTACTTGATTGCTTGGATGAAAAGGGATAGAAGGAACACAAAAAGTAACCTATGATAATGAGTTGATACACTATAATGATATCCATTAGACTACCATACACTTTCACTATGAAACATGACTCACAACACTGGTCTCAACATCCTAGATTTCCTTAACATCAGTATTTCAAACAATGAGGTGATATGCATTATACTAATCAATATAAGTAAACATGAGGTTAGATTGTAGACACTAATTCTACTCCTTACAATTTAATATAGACAAATACACTAGCTACACTTTATGTGACTTTTTAGAGGCATAACTTCTTGCATTAAACATGTAAGAGTAAAGAGAAGGCAAGGATAAAGACTTATCACTAGAAACTTCAATATGCACCACTTCACACACTTAGACAAAAAGTCATGAAAATCAAAACCAGATTGAAAATATTTATTTCAAAGGCAAATTCAATATTTAAACTAGTAGGGATTTTCCATACAAGGTTTGGATTCTTTACAAAAGCCAAAAAAGCTTGCATTTATACAGCATGTGAGAGGAGAGAGAAAAAGGGAAGTGGAAAATTCACAAGGAAAAGTGTCAAGCTATGAGATATAGTTACATTTTAGGATAATGGAGTGGATAATAGACCATGAAGGTTTTCTTAGATAAGTTTCCATATGAAGCATGATAAACTCTTCAAATTGGCATATAGACCTCAAATAGCCCTCCTGAAACAACCTTCATGATGAAGCATGTTTGGACCACTTGAAACTAGAATAAGAACTATTGACACATATGAAATATCTTAGGGATTTTGTAAATAAAGATATGATAGTCATTAGATACTCCCCTAATTGATAACTTTTGTCATGATACTTACATTCATTGTTTGTAGTCACTTACCAACTATCTAGGCCTCAATATCCACACTTTACATTAGAATGACTTGAATTTTATCAATGAAATATGTGTAAGAGGTGTTATGACACATATTTATAACCCTTTTCTCTTCTATTCAATGTGTTAGACCTTTAAAAGATCCAAAAATAGACTTCTCACTAGTCAAGAGACAATATACCCTGAATTAGGTTTGTCAGTATAAGAGATAATATAAATCAAATATATGCCAAATATCTTAAGAGAATATTCAAAAATTTAAAAACACTTTCAAGGCCAAATTCATCCTTATATATGCATCTCCATCTATTTATTCTCTATCAAGTTTTAGTAAGGTTTTTAGGAGGTTTTGCTTCTTAGTGATAGATCATAAAATCTTGATGCCCAAACCTTGATCAAATTACACAAATATTAAGCCCATGACCCTCCTCAACTACACCTAGATTCTTTAGGTCTCATGATTTGTATCCATACAAATATGATAACTTGAATATGGCTCTCGAGCTCCTTGACTTCATTCTAGACACCCACGGGGGTTTAGGCCAAAATGACTAGTTTGGGATATTCCCCTTTAAACAAAAGGTTATAATCCATCCTAAAATTTCATTTGAAGGTCCCCAAAAGTATTTTAATACTAATTTAGTCATATAAATGGAACTAGGAACCTGTAGGGTTTAGGCCTAGTTATAGGGCTAATAGGCCTAACTACATTCTTGTGTGTATATGAACACCACTTAGTATTCATGTTAACTATAGAGTCTTATCCAAAAATTTCATGTTTAAATAAACATTCCACATCATTCCATAGTTTATGAATCTCTTCATTTCATCCTTCCAACATTCATATGTTAAACCTGCAGGGTGGTCTTGACAGGGAATACCCTCTATCTAAGATAAAATAGAGGGCATTCCCCTATTTGCCTAGTTAAGATGAGGTTTTGGATAACTATCTTAGGTTATAAGTACCATATACACCAGATTTAATTGTTAGATATCCTCTCTAAAGTCCTCAATACTTAAAATCTTTAAGACAAACTTATGGGAATGTGAGGACTTTACACAGAATTTGAAATGACTATAGGTTTAAGGTTTGAAACTTGTCTTTTCTCTATCCTTGCATATTAATATCACTTAATAATGTGTTTTAAAAGTGTTAATAATATTTCAAATTTATCACCTACCTTATACCTTTGCCAACCTTTCAAACCATCTCTCCATTTACCTAGGCTAGTCTATAGTCAAACTACGTTGACTATCACCTATAGGTGACAATCTGGGAGAGTTCAAAGGACATTTATAGATGTTAATTTGTGTTTAATCACTACATTAATTTCTCTTTATCCTTATTATATTATTGGATCATTTCCAACATGAGTGAACATCTAGGTCTATAAAGCTCTCAATTTCTTGTCTCTCACCTTCAATACTCTATGGGTCTACAGTCAAACTGTAGGTGTTCCACTTGGTGAATAATGGGATTCTTGTAGGTGGGGATAGATAATTCAACACTATACCATATGCCATTGATCTATATTGAGGTCATTAAGATTATTTTTTTTAAAAATAGAGTCACTATGTCTCTAGGTCATGCTTCCATTGTGTTATTATTGTGTTGCAATAACCTTTTTGGCTTCAAGAGTACTTTAGCTTACTAAAATTCTATAGTGATAATATGATTGAGTTGTAATTTTACTTATATCATGTTCTCTTGACCAAACAATCACTTTATTATGTTAAGACATTACACTAGGCTTGGGATACAAGATGGAAATAATTAAGCCTATCTAAAATTCAAGGAACTTCACCATGGGATGTCATAGTATAATAATCCTCATTCAAATAAGTTAAGGTAAATTCTCTCAATCACAAATTTCCAAACTTGTGAACATGGACTCAAGTTTTCCTACATGTAATGACCTCACCATTAGCACCATGATGCTTTATACATTCTCAGACCTAATTTAAGCTTTCAAATGAGCTTAAACAACTTCATCTCAACACTCTCTAACTCTTTTGGACTACCCCTAGACCACTGATGGATACTACCTATAGGTTTGCATGATATAAGATTATATATATGGAATTGGTTCTCACAACCAATATCTAGCCACTTTGAATTACTCAGTCTTATTGTTTCCACCTTAGAATCCTCTCACTATCTTGAAACCTTCATGTTTCATCAATATGATTGACTAGGGATCAACTCCACTTGAATCTAGGTGACAGTCACAATGTTTCTTGATTGTGTGTGTGCATGTTTTAGATCTTTCACCCAATCAATGCTAGTCTTGAGACATAACCTTCAAATAAGAACTGATCACTATAATATGTGATATTAGAAACAACATGTATCCTTTAATCTGAAGACCAATATAGGAAAATAAGTTTTTGTAACTGATGAAATAATGTTTGTAGACCTTAGTGGTGTCTCTACTAGCAATATGAGAGAGATCCTACCAACTTATTCACATTCACACTAAAAAATATTGGAAAAATTGTAATAAGGATGGTCATACCTTTCTATATCACTTACACTACATGGTTTGCTCAAGCCAATCCAAACAAAGAAGAAAATTAAAGCCTTTGGGGATGTACATGCATCTTGGAGGCACTAACACTCTTAATAATGGTTCATGAAGTACACATCACTAAAATTGGAACTATGTCCATGAAGTTATAGTAAATAGAGAATAATATCAATTACCAAAAGTATTTGCTCTGACTCAACTCCCCCTGTCCATACCAAGATGAAACCAATTGACTTTTTTAGGTTGTCCAAGAGAGAGATGAGAGAGAGAGGTTCATTTTTGAAAATTTTGGATCTATCAAAGATGATTGATCATGGAAGTGAGATTTAGGGATCCCAAGAAACACCTTTTAAGTATCTAGATGTGCCATAAATATTGTAAAATTCGTACAACTAAAACTCCCACTTTTCCAATTGATCTTCTTATTTTCAATGTTGAACCTATAAGATATTAGTTCAACATGGTTTATCTAACTAATTCTAACATGTGGGATGTTGGATAATATTTTCTAACACTTTTATTCTTATGAAAATTGTACAAGTTTAATAAATGACCCATAAGGTGACCTAATATGACTTAGGACAAACTTTATAAATCTGACAAGGGTGAAAACATAAATTTGACCTCATTAAATACCATGAGACAAATTTTACACCCTAGGAGACCCTATGACAACTTTTAAATACATAGGGAGTTGACCTAATTTGAATTGGGGTCAAATTAGTCAACATTTTGGTGATTTCTTAAGGATGACCTTCTCTTATCCATTGGGATATGGAATCACTTGTACACTCACTTGAAACTAAAAATCCTATGAAAGGACACCAAAACATAGAAAACAAACACACAAGACAATGCACCAAATCAAATGCACTTATGTTCTTAAGAACACTTAGGGAAAACACACACAACATAAACAAAATCTCACCTATCCTAATATGTACAAGACCTCAAACACTTGAGGTAAAGAAAAATTCATCATTACTTTCACCAAGGTCAAATGCAATGCCTATTGCATCATGGTTTCTCCAAGAAAACATACCTTTATGTGATGCATATTTTTTAATTAATACTTGATTATGTAAGTATTAAAATTATGTACCATATTTAAATCTTCTTTTAACTATAATTGTATCATTTGGAGCTCTCATGAATGCTCCATCTTCCCCTTTAAGAGTCATGTTTAGATTTGCAGCTTGCTTGAACTCTACCATGTTCAATTAACACCTCTTAAAACTAAATCTTAGGATTCATCAAAGTTGTTTCAACTTTAAATTCTTCTTGAACATGATATACTTGATGTATAATACCATTAATTTTATCTTCCTTCTATTCCATCATGTCTAAAGGTGATTCAATCTCAGTTTGAGGTTTTGACTTCTCCTTAAACACTTTACTTTATGCTTTGGCTTCGTTAGACTCCTTCATGAATGCAGTCTTCATGACAATAATTTAACACTCCTTACTATGCTCAAATAGACACTCTCCTTCATGTTTTTTAGGTTCATTAACAACCTTACTATCTGATTCACACTTCTTAGGAGGGGGAGTTGACCTACTCAATTGTTCAAATTCTTAAACTATGACATGAAACTACTACCATAGGTCATCTTCCTCCTCATGGTGTTTACATTCATGGACTCCTCCATCTTGTGAATGTATAATGGCATTGTCCCCTTTATTATCTTGATATACCATGATTTTTAAACCATCATCATCATGCATATGAATAAGGTAATTAAGCTTAGTAGCTTGTGGAAAAGAATTTTCAATGCTTACCTTAGATTATCCATAACCTTCCTCATGGATGATGTATGTGTCAAGATTAGTTTGTTCAATGAAAGTGTATGGATCATGCCCATAAGTATCAACACCATAATCATCTAGGAAAAGGTTAGAGATATCTTTAAGTTTATATGATTCTCCATCATCTATAAGATACTCCTTTGGATCATTGTTTGTAAAACTACGATCAAAACTTGTTTCTACATATGGCTTAATATAAAACTTATCCAATGGTTAAGTTATAATATTTAACTTTAATCCTACCTTGTCTTGAAGGCCAATAAAGATTAATCATTTGAGAGATAGCCTCTTATCTTGGTTATAAATTACCTTGAGAGGCAGATAACAAAGTGAGCAGGGAAATCAACCACTACTATGTCTTGAAGGATAAGAAAGCTTAGACAATCATGTAATAAAAATATTAAACCTTTGACTAACCCCACTAATTTAGCTGGTGTCCCATAAGGTTGAAGCACTCCCTTACTAAATGGTTCATATTTCAAACCCAACTTATTTTCCACAAGTTTGGGCATTATTGAGGTACTTGCCCCACTATCCACAATGTAGTTGTGAACAAGATTGTCTCCAATAATGAGAGTGAGGTATGATGGTGGAGGATTTTCACATTTGGAATAGGGTTTAAAAATGTGAATGGGAGAATTAGTGAGTGAAAAAACATCATGTATTGATGGTTGAGAACTAATGTGAAATTGGAACAGATACTGTTGAAGAAGCTCCTTTTGACCAAGCATGTGAAGCACTTCCCAAAAAGAGAGACTAGCATTAGCACTCTTTATAGAATAAAAAATATTCAAATTAGGAACACTCACCTTTTATTACATTATTGAAGTCAAAGAAGTTTGATCTTGAGGCATTGGATAAATTTGAGTCACACCTCCTACATTATGATTTAAAATAGGTGCATAAGTTGTAGGGATTGTCACACTTGTTGTGACACCTTGTAGGAGGGTTACTTAGACTTATGTTAACATCATGGACATCTCACAAAACCTTCTTATTGGATATAGTATTAGTTGTAACTAAAGTATTATGATTGAGGATAAATGTGTCTTCCACTATAAATTTTGTAATGTTCACTTTTTAGGACTGTCATGCTTCATTTGCTTATATGTAATTCTTATATTCTACTAACAATTGATTAATAACTCCCCCTTGAGCTACTAAATCTTGTCCTTCACCTTCATTAGCATCCATATACTATCCTTTATTCAATTCTTCTCTTTGGACTAGGTTACTATGAACTAGGATCATATATCTTGTGTTGGAAGTAGAAGTTAGGTTATATGTATTAGATGGCCTATTAAAGCAAGGTTGTCTTTGTCCTCTACCTTGACCATATTGTTGAGGTGGGAAACTATTTAATTATTAAGGATAAGGGTATGGGATTTTATTAACTCCATATTTTAGATATGGTTTCCTAATATAATCTTTTAAGGCCTTTCACCTTGCATCTGAATCAATGGTAACTTATACCATCTTAGGGGTATCTCTAGACTTGGTATTTTCATTTGGGGTTTGAGTAACATTTGGAGTAGTAACAGACATATTGGGAAAAAGAGGAATGGAAACTTTTGGAGGTAATTTTATAGCTTGTATTAGGCCATTCTCATCTCTAATGGCTATGTCATAAGATTCAAGCAAGGTGTAACCATCCATAGATTGCAACATGATGTCTATGTCATTTCCAATACCTTTAGATATATAGGTAAAACAAAGTTTGCAGGTGGTATCATGGGAGGAGGTAGCCTATACTAATTTCTTTGAAATCTCTCATTAAAATTGTGCATAGTCTCCTTAGGACCTCTTTGAATGACATTAATTTGATGAATGATTGATGTGTGATCATTTGTGTCCTCAAACCTTGAGGTCAATAACTCTCCAAAATTATCCCAAATGGTGATACATCCTCCTAGTAATATCCTATCCTAGTTAAGGGACTTTCCTCTAAGGGACATGGGAAGAAGTATAATTATAATTTTAACCTCAATGATATTATGAAATCTTCATAAATTATTTATGTCCCTAATATAATCACTTGGAGTGACATGACCTTCCCAATTGAAAGTGAGAACACTCTTGGTATCATTATGAGGTATATTATCATATGCATTGAGGTGTATGGGATTTTTAGTGTTAATGTCTTGTAAGACATGATATGTAGCCATTTTTTCCTCAGTTTACTCTTCACTTTCTTGATCTTCTTGGTTTGTAAAGTATTCATAGTCTTCAAATGTCAAGATAGGTCAAGAATGTTAAACTTCAAGAGGAATTTCAGGTTGAAGGAGTGGCTTTATGGGGTTGATACCTATACTATGAGTTGACCTAGTAAGTACCAATAAGTATGAACAAATGAATGATAAAACTTGGTATAAAACCACCTACTATCTAGAATGGAGTCACCAAATGCTGAGTAGAACACCATATGTAGTTGTGATGTTGTTAAGACCAACATTCACCTTAACAAGATGTACTTGAGATAATAGTCTCATTGGGCATGCTAGAATTATTTTCACACAATATTTCACCCTAGAGATGGTTTTTCAATTCTAATTTATATTTATTGAAACATTGGATTACCTATAGGCTTATGGGTTGCCTATAGTATAGGTAAACCTCTAGGTTTAAGGGCTAGCTCCCTAAATTAGTCTTTGATAGATTATCACCTCTACTACTTGATTTATTAGATGAAAAGGGATAGAAGGAATATGAAAATTAAGATATTATAATTATGTTATAAACCAAAAAATATATCCACTATACTACCATACACTTGCACTATTAAACAAGACTCACAATACTAGTCTCAACATCCTAAATTGCTCTAACATCAGTATTTCAAACATGGAGGTGATATGCATTATACTACTCAAGGTGAGTGAAAATGAGGTCATATTGAAGACAATAATGCTAATCTAAAAAATTAATATAGATAAATACACTATCTACACTTTATGTGACCTATTAGAGGAATAAATACTTGTATTAAACATGAAAGAGTAAAGAGAAGGCAAGGATAGAGACTTATCACTAGACACTTCAATATGCACCACTTCACACACTTAGAAAAAATTTAATGAAAATAAAAACCATATTTAAAATATTTATTTCAAAGGCAAATACAATATTCAAACTAGTAGGGCTTCACCATACTAGGTGTGGATTCTTTATAAAAGCCAAAAAGGCTTGTATTTATAGAGCATGTGAGAGGAAAAAAAAGAAGGGAAGTGTAAAGGTAACAAGGAAAAGTGTCAAAATGTGAGATAAAATAGATCATGAAGTGTAAATGGACTATAGAATAGACCATGAAGGTCTTCTTGGACAAGTGTTATAGCATGATAAACTCTTTAATTTAGTGTAAAGACCTCAAATAGCCCTCTTAAAACTGCCTTCATGATGAAGCATCTCTTAACCTCTTAAAAATAGAATAGGAAGTCTTGTCACATATGTACTATATTAATGAGGTTGGAAAAAATATATGAAAATCATTAGATGTTCCCCTAACTGATAGCCTTCCTCATGACACTTACATTCATTATCTATAGTCACTTACTAGCCCTCTAGGCCTCACTCTTCACACTTATCATTAGAATGACTTGTAGTTACTCAAGGAAATATATGGAAGAGGTGTTATGACACATATTTATAATCCTTTTATCTTATAATCCATGAGATATACCTTAAAAATATCCAAAAACAAACATCTCATCTTCTCATTAGACAGTCACTTCTCATTTTCATTATCTGTCCAAGATTGAATGTAGTGAACTATGTAGTAGAGGTATTTACATACTTATCTATGGTGATAAATTAATATATGTAGTTATAATAATTACCATTAACCTCATTCAATGGCCTTCATCCATCAATTCTCCTTTATACTTATAAAACAAGTCAAATCTTGTAAAAAAATCCTGAATTAGGTTTGTCCGTACAAGAGATAGTATGGATCAAATTGATGTATATATCTTGAGAGAGTCTTCAATAAGTTCAAAAAAAATTCAATTATAAATTTATCCTTATAGGTTCATCTCCATCTATTTCTTCTCCATCAGGTTCTATCAAGGGTTTTAGGAGGTTGTGATTCTTAATGATAGTTTATAAAATCTTGACATCTAAAACCTAACCAATTTCACAAATCTTAAGCCCATGACCCTCCTCAAATATGCATATCTTATTTATATCTCATTATTAGTGTTTATACAAATATGAACACTTGAAGATGGCCATTAAGATCCTTAAATACATTCTAGACACCCTTGAGGTGAGTTTAGGCCAAAATGACTAGTTTGAGCTATTCCCCTACAAACCAAAGGTTATAATCCATCCTAAATTTCCTATGAAGTTCCTTAAAATTATTGGAAGGGTCATTTATTCATAAAAATATAACTAGGAATCTATAGGGTTTAATCCTAGTTCTAGGACTAACAGGACTAACTATGTTCTTATGTGTATATGACCACCATAGATTATTCATGTTGACTATAGATTCTTCTCCAAATTTATTCATGTTCAAATAAACATTTCACATCATTCCATAGTGTTCCAAAACTCTTCATTTCATAATTCCAACATTCATATGCTAAACCTGTAGGGTGGTCTTGACTACTAGTGCCATCTGTCTGAGATAAAAGAGATGGCATTTCCCCTATTTTATAGGTTAAGATGAGGTTATGGATAATTAGGTCATAAGGACCTTCTACACCAAATTTATTGTTTACATATCCTATCTAAAGTCCTCAATCCTTAAAATCTTCAAGACAAACTTATGAGATGATGAGGACTATGCATAAAATTTGAAATGAGTGCAAGTTCAAGGTTTGAAATTTGTATTTTCTTTATCCTTGCATATTAAGATCACCTAAATATGTGTTGGATAAATGTGAATAATGTTTCAAATTTCTCACCTACTATATAACTTTTCCAACTTTTTGACCCACCTCACCATTTACCTTGGCTAGTCTATAGTCACACTATACTGATTGTGTCACATGTAGGTGACAATCAGGGAGAGTTCAAATGACCTCTATAGATGTTCATTTGTGTCTAAGTACCACATTATTTTATTTTAATCCTTTTGATATTATTGGATAATTTATAACTTGAGTGAACATCTAGGTCTTCAAAGCTCTCAACTTCTTATCTCTCGCCAGCAACACTCTGTGGGTCTATAGTCAAACTATAGGCGTTACATTTGGGGAATCATTGGATTCCTATAGGTGGTGATAGATCCTTGAAAATTATACCTTATTCCCTTGATCTCTCTTGAGGTCATTAAGATCATTTCAAAAAAAAGAGTTAGTTTGTTTTTAGGCCATGTTTCCATTGCATCGCTGTTGTTTTGTAAGATCCTTTTTGGCTTCAAGAGTATTGTAGCTTATTGAAAGTCTACACTAAGAATTTTACTGAATTGGAAGCCTACTTACATCACCTTCTCTTGACCATAAAACCTTTTGATTATGTTAAGATATTGATCTAGGATTTGGATATAATATGGAAAAATTAGGCATATCTAGACTTCAATAAAATTCACCATGGGATGTCATAGTGTAAGGAAGAATCTTCATTCAGATAAGTTAAGGTAAACTCTCCCAATTTCAAATTTCCAAACTTGTATACATGGACTCAAGTGTGCCTACATGTAATGACCTCACCATTGTAATCATGATGCTTAATATGTTCTTAGACCTAATTTAAGGTCTCAAATGAGCTTTAAAACCTTCATCTCAACACTATATGCCTCCTTTGGACTGACCCCAAACCGCTGATGGATAATGCCTATAGGTCTGAATGATATAAGACTATGTATATAGAATTGGTTCTCACAACCAATATCTAGCTGCTTTGAATAAATTAGTATTATTATTTCCACTTTATAATCCTGTAATAGTCTTAAAACCTTCATGTTTCATCAACATAATTAACAAGGGCTCAACTCCACTTGACTTTATGTGATAGTCACAGGGTTTCCTGACTGTGTGTGTGCATGTATTAGAACTTTCACCCAATCAATGCTAGTCTTGAGACTAAAAATTCAAAGAATAAATAATAAATATCTAAGTATTTTCAATGATGTCATGGTGATGTAATGGATATGTTATGGTGAGTGGATGAACTGATTTGATAGCCTAAGTGACAATGACAAAGTGTGCAATAAGCTTGTCATAATGTGCATGAAGTATGCTTGGTTGATCTTCTATTTTGGAATGGTTAGATATGTTCAAGGATGAGTATGTAATATTAAACATGTGAAAAAGGTCCCTAAGATGTTTTATAAGAATTGAGTTCTTGTGTGTATAAGTTAAATTCATCTGGTTGATCACAGTTTTCATCTAGATAGTTTGGGTCTAGTGGTAAAAAAATTGAGTAGGTAGTTTGATGACATCATTATTGTAATGTGTGGATGAGTTTGGAGGAAATGGTAAAATGGGTTTGTTTATTATTATGTTTAGTTATTATATAATAAATCTAAGGTCATGCACCTAATCACGTCAAAATATATACAAATACAAAGTTGGGCTCCTAGGGATTTTGACTGTGTTTTACCATAGCCAAATTTGCATGAGATATGAAAGATCCGAGTAATTATTTTTATGTAGTAATATATAGAATGTGTGGATGTTTTAGTAGAAGGTTATCATATGGGGTTTTTTAGTTTTATTCTTAATTGAGGTACACTAATTTTCAGATCATGTGCCAAACTAGATCAAAAGATATGCATGTTCAAAGTTAGCCTTCCAGGTAAATTTTGACATTGTTATCTCTATGACAAATAAATATGTAAAATTTTAATGGTGTTATATCTCACACATGTGAAGGTTTCAAGAGTAGTTTGTGACATGGTTGGATTTCTCTATGAAATATTTTCATATGGTGCAAATGCAAGGTCATGAGAATGATCGAGGTAAAAGATATATCTATGTAAAGTAGGCTTTCCAGGAATATTGTAGTTGGTCCCCATACTTAGTAAATTTTCATAATTTAAAATATTTTGACCCAGTGGAGATCCAATGGTTTATGAGAGTTCAAACTTCTAGATCCAATGGAGTGCATAGAGTCAAATATGTCAATGTGGCAACTATTTAGCAAACATAAAGATCAAGCATCTTATAGAAGATCAAAGGATGACGTTGGATCCAAGATGTTAGGAAGTAGTTAGATGAGGACAAGTGTTTGAAGTTTAATGTTGAGTAGAGATAAATATTGTGCTTCTTCCAAGGATCAATAGTGAGTGGGTATTCATACTAATAAAAATCAATGGTACACATGTACTATTAGTAAATTACTCAAAAGGCATGTGAGGGTGCTAAGTGTTATGATCATGGGGGATCTAAGAAAGATTAAATGGTGAGCACTGCAAGGTAAGGATTAGGCTGATCCATAGAGATTGATGGTGCATATTGATTTAAGATCATAAGAATACATGAGATCAGGTCAAACTCATAGAGGTTTAATGCTTAAAAAATGGTGCACTATGAGTTAAAGTTTGAGATACATCTAAAGAATATTGACAATACATATTTTGATCTAATAAATGAGTAAATGAGATGATATCTTGATGACCAAAGTTTAACTATGACCATTTGAATTAAAATATTTGAATTTAACAAATGGAAAAACCATTTTATGGTTTTTGGACCATATCATTTGATCCAGGATGAATTTGATCATGCTTTAAAAATAAAAAATGAGGAGCACTCCATGGTACATCTAATGAATCTAATTTAAAGATTTGGAAGTGTGTAAAATAAAAAATATTAAGGTTAAAATTTGATTGTGTTATGTGTTTGTAAGTGACCCAAGAAGAATAAATGAGCTTATTTTGATATTGTTTCGATATATCTTGATGAATTGATTATTGGGAAGTTTTTTAGACTCTATGGGGATGACTATGTGCATTATGAAGTTTTGATAATTTGTATACAATATGAACAAAGGTGTATAAATTAGTTGTGCATTCAATCATAATGATTGTTTGCACAAAATGTTGTTTGAGCATACATAGAGGTAAGCAAAGATGACTATTATCATTTTAGGATGTTAAAGGGGAAATAATGAGTAGACCCATGTATTTTAAAGTTTTTTTTGTGTTATTTTATGGTTTGATGAATTTATAAAGGAGTGAATGGGTCTACATGAAACCTATAAGGGCTACAAGGGCCTTATTAAAAGGTGTAGCTACTTAAGGGTGACCCATAGATGCTATGACCCACTTATGAATATTGTTTTGAGATATGTCTTAATGAGATAGTTTAATTATAGGTTAAGGCATGCCTAATGGCCAACTAATATGATGATGATCATAAATGCTCTATAAATATTGAAATCAAAGATGGTGATTTCTAGACTTCTGAGTGAAAGATTGGGGAGAGATTTGAGAGAAGATTGTATGTGTGAATTAGGGAATGGAGGGGTAGAGTGACATAAGGATGATTTAAAGAGAAGAATAGATTCAACACTATTTATATGATCTTTAGGTCATAATTTTATTAGTACAATAGAGCTCTTATTGATTGAGTATGTGCAAAGGTGAAGAGTGTTAATCAGAGGTCCATCATCAGCTGTTGAAAACATTAGTTCATACATGGATGTGTGCATATGTGTTATTATGGTAGTTCAACATCTAAGGTGGTTGCATCCTCCTTGTAAGGTAAAACTTGCTAAAAGGCTAGTTGTTATTGCAGCTCAACTAGATAGGTGTTGAAGCACCTTGTGGGATTTTAGTCTCACTAAATAGGGATTGTAGTTCCTTCATTAATTGTATTTGGTCTAAATTGGTTCTTATTATTATAATATAGTATCCCAATTACAGGTTTTAATGGGTTTTATTTCCTAAGAGGGTTTGCCACATATATCGTGTGTTATGTGATTGATCTTGCATAATCTCTCTTGCTCTTTGCAATGAATGATATGTATGCTTCATGAATGCTTGTGATAATTGGTTAAGAATTTATAGAGATTGGAATTGAAGCTAGCTTATTTGGGATCACTTATTCAACCCCTCCTCCCCCCCCCCACCTTAGTGATTATACCTCTAACAATTGCTATCATAGTAGGTCCTTTGGTAAAGGCTTAACATCTTGAAGGTTATCAAAGGTACGATGGTTGATAAAGAGGTTATGGCCTATATTCAAGATAATCAAGTTTGTGTTTTATCATAAGTTAATAGTGTGAAGACACAAGTACAAAATCTGTAATTTACAGTCAAGAATCTATAGGTCATGATGAATAAATATCTCAATCAAATAATGGAATAATTGGAAAGTAAAGACATGACTTACTCAGATGTACTCTTATCCAAGGACAAAAGGAATTCCATCTCCACCAAAAGGGTCAAGAATGAAAATTTAGGATCAGTAATAATCAAGAAAAAGGGAGGTCAAATATGAAAAATGTCTTCAATGGGTATTGTTTCTCCTATAATCAATTTGGTCATAGATATAAGGATTGTGCTCTCTCTCCAAAAATCAAAAGGGATATCATATGTTACAACTGTAACCAACAAGGTCACATAGTCAAGAAATACAATAGAACCTTTTGGAAAAAAGATATACAAGTCATTGACACTATCAAATTGTTTAAAAAGACCAAGTCTAAAAAAGAAAAGATGAAAAGTCTAAGTAGATCACCGAAGGAAGAATCATTATTTGTTCAAGTAGCTTTGTATACTCAAGAAGATGAGAATAAGATATGGTTCATAGATAGTGGATGCTCAAGTCATATGACACAATACAATAGCAAGTTTATCTCTATCAAAAATACCAACCCAAGTGCAGTTAGATATGGTGACAATAAATTTGATAACATAGTTGGTAAAGGTATGGTGAGTTTGGACAATGGTCATACTAGGACTAAGAATGTATTATATGTAAGAGGTTTGAAACATAATCTTTTAAGTGTGATTCAAATGTGTAAGCAAGGAAATTTTGTAACTTTTCATGATGATGTATGTGAAATAAGAAAGGCAAAATATGGTAGATTAATTGCAAATGTTCATAAAATAGATAACAACATATAAGTATTCCATGAATCCAAGAAGTAAAAGTGCTTCATAAGTTAATTGGAAGAAAGTTGGCTTTGGCATAAAAGGCTTGGACATAAATTTTGATAATATGATAAAATAAGTTCAAAGGGGTTGGTAATGCATATGCCTAATATTTCTAATATTCCTCATTCTCTTTGCAAGTCATGTCTTCATTGAAAGCAAACCAAGAGAAGATACAAAACCAAGGAGTTCTACACTACAAGGGCATTAGATTTGATCCATATTGATCTATGTGGACCTATTATAACTCAAAGTATTCAAGGTAAAAGATACTTTATGATTATTATTGATGATTTTACTAGGATGATTTGGATATTCTTTCTTAAAGAAAAATCAGAAGCTTTTACAAAATTTATGTTATTTAAAGCTCTTGTGAAAAATGATAAAGTTTCAAAGGTCAAGTGTGTGAGATCAGATAGAGGAGGTTAGTTTTGGTCTCATAAGCTCAATGTTTTTTGTGAATAACATAGAATATGAAGACAATATTTAAGTGCTAGAACACCACAATAGAATGGTGTGGTTGAAAGGAAGAATTGGAATGTTGTTGAGATGGGTAGAACCATGATTCAAGATGAAAAATTATCAAATGGATATTGGGAAGAGGCAACCAACACTTTTGTTTACATCCTAAATAGGTGTCAAATAAAAGTAAATTATAATAGGACTCATTATGAGCTATGGAAGAATAGAGTGACTAATGTCAAACATTTGAGAGTGTTTGGGAGCAGGTGCTTCATTAAAAGAGATGAAGAGAATCTTGGAAATTTTGATTCAATATATGATGATGGCATCTTCTTAGGTTAATTTATATCAGTACCACCTATAGGTGCTTCAACAAGTTAATTCACAATATTTTAAAAGCTCAAATGTAAGGGTGGATGAGACAAGTAGAGTTAAGCAGACAAAAATACAGGTAAGTGACTCAATTCAAAATTTTATTGAAAATAATTATGAGTTGTCTATTCAAACAGATGATGAAGATGAAGAGGAGGAGTAAGGACAAGACTATATATATCTATATATAAGGATTAAGAAAGATCATCCAATCTCTCATATCATTAGAAATGTTGGTGCAAGGTTATAGACTAGAAAGAGAAAATTGACCAATCAAAATCAATAAGACTCAGCTTTGTTATCGATGATTAAACCCAAAATATTTATGTAAGCTAGCAAAGATGAAAGTTGGAATGATATAATGGATGAATAAATTGATCAAATAGAAAGGAATGAAACATTGGACTTAGTTCCTAGGCCAAAAGATAAAAATTTGATAGGTACCAAATGGATATTTCAAAAACAAGATGAATGAGAAAGGAGAGGTCACAAGGAACAAGGCTAGACTAGTGTGTAAAGGATATACTTAGGTTGAAGGAATAGATTTTCATGAGACTTTTGCTCTTGTGACAAGGATGGAAGAAATTAGACTCTTTTGGCATATGCCTACTTCAAAGGTTTTAAGGTATATCAAATGGATGTGAAACATGCATTCTTGAATGGAAACTTAGAAGAAGAAGTTCTCATTGAATTACCTGAAGGATACTTCATGTCAAGTAATAAATATTTTTTGTGTAAATTGAATAAGGATTTGTATGGTCTTAAACAAGCTCTTAAAGCTTGGTATGATTGGACATATATAAGTGTATTTTGAGTCAAGGCTTTAAAAGATGGGTCGTTGATAGTAATTTATACATCAAGATAGAAGGTAATCATCAATTGATAGTTTTTGTATATGTTGATGACATAGTTTTTGGATCTAACAATGATAAAATGAGTAGATAATTTCTAGATACTATGAAGAGTGAGTTTAAAATCTTAATGTTGGGAGAACTGTCTTTCTTCTTAGGATTATAGATTAATCAATTTGATGTAGGGATATTCATTTCAAAACTAAATAAATCAAGGTTATGCTAAAGAAGTTTGACATGATGGATTGTAAGCTAATGCGTAATCCAATGATCACAAGATGTAAGTTAAGTAAACTATATAACTCACCAAAAGTTGATCAAACTTTGTATAGATCCATGATTGGAAGTCTTTTGTACTCTACTGCATCTAGGCCTAACATCATGCAAGAAATAGGTCTTGCAGGAAGGTTTCAAGATGACCCTAAAGAATCTCACTTAAAAGTAGTTAAAAGGATCTTAAGATATCTAAAAGGAACCATAGACTATGGTTTATGGTATCCCAAGAGTAAAGAATTCTCTTTTAAATCATATACTGATGTTGATTGGGTAAGATGTGTGGATGATAGGAGGAGTACCAGTGGTGAGGTCTTCTTCATGGGAGCTTGCTTGGTGTCTTGGCTAAGCAATAATCAAGCCTCAATATCTCTATCAACTATATAAATTAAGTATATAAATTGGTTCTTGTTGAACATAGGTCATGTGGATGAAACAAACTTTGGAGGATTATAAGGTAAGAGAAAATGGACCTTATCCTATTTATTATGATTATAATAATGTAATTAGTATCTCAAAGAATCCTATTATGCACTCAAAAACTAAACACATTATTATTAAATATCATTCCTTGAGAGGAAAAGTGATTAATCAATGTGTTAAATTGGAATATGTGCCTAAAAAAGAAAAGCTTGTAGATATTATGACCAAACCATTGTCAAAAACTACTTTTTAGTATCTAAGGAAAAGCTTGAGTGTCATTTATTTCTCTATGAATAAATATAAGGTCTTTGGTTAAGTGGGAAAAATAAGTTGATGAGATTTATCTAGAGGTTTTTTAAGGAGCTATAATACAGGGTTAGAATTGGTGTTACTAGGTTGATTGCGAGCATGTTTTCTATTTGGTGAGTGGCATGAAATTCTATTGGTGGTACTTATGATAGCTTGAAGGATAATAAGTATGTGTGGTGGTTCTTTATAGTGTGTGGATATATGAATATGATTATAAGGTTCAATTACTTATATATATTAGGGGGAGTCACTCTTATATGTTTCTTGGTGAGTTCCAACATATTCCAATGGTTTTTGTGTGTTCTTTCTTCATTGGTTGCAATGTTTGGTTGAAGAGAGAGTTGACATGGAGAAAAAAGAAGTTGTCAAGGTAAGAAGAGTAGGCTAAAGGTAAGGGGGAGTTTATATCATATTTATAATGTGGTCCTCTCACGTTAGTAGTATTTTTAGGTCCTCAAGATCAGTTGGTGCCCATTTTGTCATTGTGTCAAAGGGGGATAAAGTTCTTATTGTGAGAGTGCTTGAAAAGAGAGAAGGTGATCTATATATTTCTATATTAATGGGTGTTGACATCAATTATAAAGGGGAAGATTGTTATAGTATTGTCAATGATGTCATTATGATGTCATGGAGATGTGCTAGTGAGTGGATGAAGTGCTTTAATAGCTTAAATGATAACAAAGTGTACACTATGCTTGTCCTAGTGTGCTTAAAGTATGCTTGGTTGATCTTCTATTTTGGCATGGTTAGAGATGTTTAAGGATGAGTATGGAATATTGAGAATTTTAAAAAGGTCCCTAAGATGTTTCCTAATCTTTGAGTGCTTATGTGCATAATTTGAATTCACCTGGTTGATCATAGTTTTCATCTAGACAGTTTGGGTCTAGTGGTAGAAAATTTGAGTAGGCAATTTGATGACATCACCATTTACACATGTGGATGAGTCAGGTGGAAATGGTCACATGGGTTTGTTTAGTATTTTTCATTTTTCTTATGTAATAAATATTAAGTCATGCACCTAAACACATCAAACAATATGCAAATGCAAAGTTAGGCTCCCAAGAATTTTGACTATGTTTTTCCATACTTAGCCAAATTTGCATGAGATAAGAAAGAGATGAATAAGAATTTTGATGTAGTCATATATCAAATGTGTGGAAATTTAAAGAGAACATGGTCATATGGGATTGTTTAGTTTTGTGCCTAGTTGATTTGTCCTAATTTTTAGATCATGCGTCGAAGCGTGGCAAAAGATATGAATGTTCAAAGTTGGCTTTCTAGAT
Source organism: Torreya grandis (assembly GCA_037957365.1). Taxonomy (NCBI): domain Eukaryota; kingdom Viridiplantae; phylum Streptophyta; class Pinopsida; order Cupressales; family Taxaceae; genus Torreya; species Torreya grandis. The sequence goes on from JARHVA010000980.1 coordinate 3,942,552, forward strand.
AAATTTTACATTATCGGCTCTATGATAGATAAATCTTGTTGTTCCCAAAGTCTGTCACTCATTTTTGGGACAAAACATGAACTATTTTTGGTCCTACAAGCCAAAAAAATCTCTCTTCCCTTTGTAGAGTAAAATACTCTACATTTTATTTTGAGTTTCAGTTGTGCACTCCAAGTTTTGTCTATGCACATTTCAGTTTCGAGGCAGTAAGGGTTATGACACAGGGTGCAGGTTTTTCATTCTGTGAAAGTTTTTTATTTTGCCTAAAGTTTTGTCTATGTCTCAAAGTTGAGCAGAAGCTGCCAAGTGTCATTTATCAAGACACAATTATAATTTGTTTCTAAAAGCAGCGAAATGTGCCATGTGTCTCGTTATAACTCAACAGAGCACAACAAGTGTCTGCATCTACTTTTCAATTTTCTTATAAGTTTCAAAGATTCTTTTAATAATATTATCTCAAAGTCCTATAGAGGGTGCCAAGTGGAAAATTCAAAAGGTTTTAATATGTTTTTCTAAATGTAGCAAAAGTCACCACGTGTCCCTTGTAAAGCTCGATCGAAGATGCCAAGTGTCAACATCTGTAGTTTCTTCCTTTTGTTTCATTATTGAGTAAGGACTATGGTGGGCCTTGGGTGAGCTGTTAAATTAAGTGGAGCACACCAAGTGTCATCATCTGTGTGAATCCAAATGAGTCCCAAATGTTTCTATAGTGTTTTTAAAGCTCAGTGGAAGCTGCCATGTGTCATCTTCCCTAGGACTCTCAAAAGGTATATAAAGCTTCTATAAATTAAGTGGATGCTGCCAAGTGTCCTCACATGTTTCATAGTGGGAAATGCCACATGTCACTTGTTAAGATTAGTAGAAAGTGCCACCTATCCCCGTTCCCCTTTTGAAGCTGCTCAGGCAAGAAGTGTTGTCGGTCTAATTTTTTGTAAGTTGATAAAGTTTCAAAGCAAGGGACTGTGACAGATGTCAAAGACAGAGCACTCCCAATACAAAGACATAGTAAAAAGGATGAATCCTAATGAAAAGTAGCCAAATCAAGTGGGAAATACATGAAGGAACATTTCCTTTAGATAAAATGTTTAAAGGAATTCCTTCAGACATTTTGTCTGAAGGAACTAGAAACCGAAGATCTCTCAAAGCCGAAGGACTCTGAAGACTGCCCCAAGGATGACCCCAAAGGGTAGGTACCATTGTGGGGGGGCTCTCATCAACTAAAATGCAAACCTTTCTCTAGACCCCAAAGGGAAGGTCCCCTTTGGGAAGGATCAAACAACAAAGCTGAAGGAATTGTTGAAGAAGATGACGGGCCTGCAAATGTCAAAGTTGAGCATTGTGAACTAACCATTGGGATCCAGACATCTAATGACATCCTCATAGCCATCAAATTCAAGGAAACTACCTAGCCATTGGATTTCAAATGATGACAGACCTAAAGACATCAAATTTGTGGTAATAAAGTATCTGTTGATCTTTGTAGGCTTAAACACGGACCTGAAGGCATTCAAAGATCTTCAGGCCGAAAGGAAGAACTGCCGAGAGGAGGAACCAAAGGAACCAGAAAGGGGAAAAGATAGCCTAAGGGCTCAAATCATAAAAGAAAGAGGGAAAGGCCAAAATATCTATGTAGTAGTTATTCTAGTAGGTGGAACAATTCGCAAGGTAGATTTTTGAGACCTTAAACATTGAAGACATAGTCTATTTGTCTCCCTTAGAGTAAAGACAAAATGGATAGCTGCGCTGACATCAGAGGGGATAGACTAAATGATATAGACCTAGGAGAAGACATTTGAGATGAAATGACATGCCATAGTTAAGGTAGCCACCCTGTTCTAGCATGGTCTTTGGATAAAACTAAAGATGTAGTCAAAGCATTGAATGCAACATGGGATACCCCATGGAACAAAGTGCCAAGCCTTTTTTGGCTACTATATCATGTAAATTCATATTTTTATTAAAAAAAAGAAAGAAGGGGGGGATCTTTTTGATAAAATAAGTAAAACTCTACTAAAATTGAGAGGCTATCACCGAGACATTGAGCTTAGGTTGTCAATCATATTTCCTTATTTGAATGAAAAAGCAAGTTACTTTAAGACTTTGTGCTATCATGGCTTGTGTCATTTAGGGGATTGTTCTTATGTCTGTCTTCTAAATGTGTTCTTGTCCATTTGATGAGATAAGCAAAATTTGTGGAGATAATCAGGAAGGTGTCCTGAAACCAACTATGGGAAGACTTTGTGCTACCTATAGTTGCCTTTAGTGTGTTTAGCTATTTTCTGTTTTCTATGTAAAGGACCTTGGGATGACTTTGTGCCCTCATTGTTCTTCATATCTCACTCTTTGGGCAGCTAAATTAGATACTTTATGCTACACTTCATTCTATTGGTTACTATACCTTGTTACTAGTTACTTGTCACTACCTAAAAGAACTCCTATTATTTACTGCAAGATCACTTCTGAAAGAAGAAAAGTGCCTTCAGTGTTTATACCAAGATTTTATCCTTGCTTTGTGAGCATCACCTCTAAAAAAAAGAGATGGATGGTGATACCCTACCCTTGAGTGTTATTTTTTGATTATATCTATAGTATATAGCCCCTTCGTACTTATAGGGAACCTCCCCTTGATGAGAGGAGAGATTTTTCCCCTTTTGATGTGGTAAACCTACACATTTAGCTAACCATTATTCCTTGATATGGTTGATCAGACATATTTTGCTCATTAGTTATCTAATTGACATAATATTCACCCAACAATTTTTTGGTGACTCTGTTGGAGAATGTTACGTGCAGTCTGAAGCCTCAAGCTTTAGATTGAAGCAGCTCCTATCCTTATCCATTATATATATATATATATATATATATATATATATATATATATATATCTAGTGAATCTCATCTGGGTCTTACCCATTATCATTATAGCCTTATCCATTTCCGTTATATAATATGGTCTGCAAACCAGATCTACTAGGGAAGAACAAGCAGTTTGAAGACTCAAGCTTCAAGCTAAAGTGGGATCATTTCTTTCCCATTTTTATCCTACAATCTGGTAACTCCATGTTATACCAGAAGGTAGAGAACCCAAGGTGTTGTTGACCCAATTTTTGAGTTGGTGTAGCAAGGAAATTTCAATTTGTTTCCTCCACAACCTCAAGTTCAATGATCTAGGAGTGTTCCTCCCATCCGTACCAGGTCACAAATACAAGGTAGAGCTTCTTTCTCTATTGTCACCAGAGCTTTACCTATACATACTCCACCCAGATTTGTTATCCCTACTTTCCATAATCTAATCATGGTGACTCAAGGCCCCTGGGGTAACTCTTTTGGCCCACTTAATCTAACTCCACCTCTACACGAGCTTCCACACAGTTTAAGAAAGAATTTCTCCAAAGTCTTTGGTGATGGAAGAGTTCACCCTAATGAACACATTGTAGCCTTTAGCATAGCTTGTGGTGTGATAAGCATGGAATTTGAGGATGTGGTAGTTAGGCCATTTGTAGAAACATTGCAAGGTGTTGCTGTAAACTGGTTCTACCACCTATAGGCTCGATTAGTAACTGATTGGAACACACTCAAAGCCAAATTTGAAGCAAGGTTCAAGCCTATAAAAGATGCACATGCCTTGCTAGCCCAGCTCACATAGATGAAGAAAGAACCTCATGAACCTATGAGGGACTTCATTGCCAAGTTTGTCAAGCTGAGGAATCAGATTCCTACCATTACTCAACCAACACCTGAAAACATCAAATGCTTCTTCGTCAACTCACAGTTGCCTGAAGTGAGTTTTTTGCTGAGACGTGCTAGCCACATAGACCTTGCTAGGCTACTCAAGACTTGGCTACTGAGGTAGAAGATGCCCTTATCTTGGCAAGAAAGATAAGGAGAGATCCTAATACAGAGGTAAATCCTTTTCCTTCCTCTAAATACTCACCTACAGCCACCACTGATCCAATGGTGCAAAAACTAGCAAATGAGTTGCTAGCTCTCAGAAATCAAATGGTGTAGAGGATGTCATCTGCTCTTACATATAGAGATATGCCAAGGAGAACATTTCAGAATAAGTCATACCAAGGCAATGCTGCCAGGAATCAAGGACAAGCAAATCATTTTCCTCCCCCACAGGGGAACCTGACCATTAAAGCACCTCCAACCAATTCAATAGTGGGATGCCTTGAAGCAAAATCAGATTTCTCCTTTCTAGCCTGAATTAAATCAAGAAGATGATGCTAATCTCTTCACAGAAGGAGAAGAAGAATTAGCTGGCGACTCCAACATTGGTTTCTTGAATTATTAAGATGAACCTAGAAGTGAAGGTAAAGTAGCTGAGGGATCATATGCTATATTCACATAGTCTAAGAACTAGTCAGCCTAGTAAGCTGATAAAGACAAAACAAGAGAGCAATCTCAGCCATGCAATTTCAATTGCTAAGCGGGGAACCACTCTACCTTTCCAACCAAAGGACCTAGTGATTGCTCAAAAAGTAAGTATTCCAAACTTGCCTTCACCTTCAACTTCAAATTCGTAGATCGGTCCTCTCCCTCCTATAAATCAGAGGGATGAACTCCCTTCCCCTCTTCATAACTCATTTCAAACATTTGACATACTTGACCATGTCAAGACAATCCAAGATCCAAATGTTTGAATTTGAATTTTTTCAATCCAACCCTAAGCAATTTCTTAAGTTAGTGGAGTGTGTGAGGAATAAAACCATCCCTATAGGACCAGCTATTCCAAAGGTCACTTCCACATCCACCCAAAAAAACCTTGTCATTACTCCTCCTACTACCCCCAAAAGGACTGAGCAATTTTATGTCTCCCTACTGATAAATGAACATCAGTTGAATAATTACATCATAAACTCAGGTGCATCAGATAATGTCATGCCCACCAAAGTAGCTAAATCCCTTGGTCTCACACTAACCAAGACATTTGGGAGATGTTTCTCCATGGAGAACAAACAAGTGCCACTACTGGGATAAATTAAGGATGCCCAATTTGCATTTACATCATTCCCAGACAAGAGAATCAAGATGACAGTCCTAGTAGCTGACGTCCCAGCCTCATATGGCATTCTTTTCAAGTGAAATTTCTGCAAGGATGTTGGTAGCAAGTTAAGCATGAACCTATTTGAAGCAAGGATCCCAGTCAAAGGCATCATGTAGATGCTACTCCCTAAGAAGGAAGTAAAATATGTGGTCACTAGAACATCAACACCTAAAGCTCAAATTTTGTTTGAGTCTTTTGGCATGGGTAATTATTTCTTGACCATAGAGGATGTTCATGTTCTAGCTGATGAAACTTCATAAAATGACAATATAAAAATTAGTTCAGATAGAACAATAGAAGACATGAGAGAATATGGTGAAAATGTAGAAGGATTCCCCCTTCCAAGCAAGGAGAAATCTAAGGAAAAATTAGTTTGAAATGAGGTATGGATGCTAGAATTTGATGGTAGCTATTCTTCTACTAGTTCAGGAGTTGAGATTGTCTTGATATCTCCCCAAGGAGATATTTTCCTTCATCATACAAGTTGTAGTTTGGCAATACTAACAATACTACCAAATACAAATCTTTGCTGCTCGGATTGAAGGCCGCTAAAGACAAGGGCATCAAGCTCTTTCATGCTAAAAGAGATGTTGAACTAGTGGTTTGTCAGGTGAGAAACTTATACCAAACCAAAAATGAAAGATTGCATCACTACCGCAATCTTGTTTGGGACCAAATTGATAACTTTAATGCTTTCAACATCTCTACAGTTCCCAGGGAATTCAATGATAGAGTTGATGCTCTAGCCATTTTAGCCACTCTTTTGGTTCCTCGCCATAATTTTAAGGGAGAAAAGTACACTATCAAATTAGCTTTTTTACCAAGTGTTCCTGACAATGCCAATCATTGGCAAGTATTTAATGGTGACCACCAAATCATTGCCTTCCTAGAACAAAAAGGCAGCTTTGAATAGCTCCACTTTGAAGACAGTGAACTAGCCCCTGAATCAAATTCAGACGCAAGTGAATAATTCCTGCAACTTAAAGGGAATAAAATTCCCAAAGGATTAGTTTCCCTTGAGAATTTGTTTGAAAAGCATGATAGGTTCATAAAATAGCAGCAAATGGATTTATGCTCTTCTCAGGTGTTTGATCAACTAAATTTGAGTACCAAGAAAAATCCCAAGATCATAAACATTGAGAAGTGATGCACTCAGGAAGAAAAGTTCAAGTTCACTTCTCTACTCAGCCAGTACATAGATGTCCTAACATACTCCTATGATGATCTAAAGTCACTCAGGCTTGAAGAAATTTGCCATGAAATTCCTCTCAAGGATGATTCAACACCTTACAAGGAAAAATCTAGGTAGTATAATCTAAAGATATTAGGTACTATTCTATCTGAAATATAGAAAATGTTGAATTCTAAGATAATCTTCCTAATCCATCATTCCACATGGATTACCAACATAGTACCTGTGAGAAAGAAGAATGGAAAAATTTGCCTTTGTGTGGATTTTAGGAATCTGAAACAATCATCCTTAAAGGATAACTATCCTTTGCCCATCATGGACCAAGTACTTTAGATAGTGACCAGTTTTGAGATGTTATCAATGCTAGATGGCTTCTCAAGATATAGTCAAGTAGAAGTTGGTGAAGCAGACTAGCATAAGACTTCCTTCACCATGCCTTAGGGCACCTTTGCATATCAAGGAATGCCATTTGGCCTGATAAATGCTAGCACTACTTTCCAGAGAGCAATGGAACTTGCTTTCAAAGATGAAAGGGGTAAGTTCATTGTTGTATACCTTGATGACTTGACCATTTTTTCCAAGCATCGCCCTAACCATGTGTGCCATTTGCAACAAGTGCTAGAATGCTACCACCAAAATGGCATTTCTTTGAACCCCAAGAAGTCTATCTTTAGGGTGACAGAAGGGAAACTTCTTAGACACATTGTATCTTGAGAAGGCATAAAAATTGACTTAAAAAGAGTCAAGTCCATCTAGGAGCTTACTCTACCCACAATTAAGATTGTGGTTCACTCTTTCTTCAAAAAAGTGAATTTTCTACAAAGGTTCATTAGAGAGTTCACTGAGAAGACTCGTCATATTGTAGATATGATGAAAGGAAAGGCCACTTTCAGCTGGACTAAAGAAGATAAATTAGCATTTCAGGACATCAAGATAGCCATTGATCATGCCCCATTTCTGGTTTGTCCAAATTATACCAAGGATTTCATCATGTATAGTTATGCTTCTGAACACACACTTTCAGCAATTCTGGTTCAACAAAATGAAGAAGGTGTGGAATCTCCCATTTTCTACATGAGCTATCCTCTCAAAGATCATGAGCTGAAGTATTCAAACATGGAGAAGAATGCTTATGTGGTGGTCAAGGTGGTGAAGAATTTTTGCTTTTACATTTTCAATTCCCACACTACTACCTTGGTTCCTAACACTATAGTCAAATCCATATTAACTCAGTAGGAGTTTGGAACCAAAGGGGGGAATTGGATTGCTAAAATCTAAGAGTTTGATCTAGTATCAAACTGATGAAGCTAGTGTAGGGAAAGGGCCTTTGTTAACTGATTTTTGACAATAAACTTGAAGAATTAGGGCTCGAAGAAAAAGAAGCAGAAGACACACCAATAGTCCTCTTTATCTCCACCACAAATGAGTGGTATTTAAGTATCGCTCATTTCCTTACTTATGGTGAGTGTCCTACCCACCTATCTCATAAAGAAAGGAGGATTGTCAAAATGAAAGTTTCCAATTTTGTCCTCTAGGACAATGGCCTATACAAGAGGAGCCTTGATGGATTGTTCCTTCGCTGTGGAGATAAAGAGCAGTAGAACCAACTTTTGAGGTCCTTCCATAATCTGGCTTGTGGAGGACTTTTTTTTGCTCTTGTAACTGCCCACAAGATTCTTAGAGCTAGGTATTAATGGCCTACTTTTTTTCAGGATGCATACAAATGGGTATAAAGGTGTGAACTATGCCAATAGTTCATTGGGAGACCCAAGTTAGCTGCACTGCCTCTCAAACCAGTGTTGATAGAAGAGCCATTCTAACAATGGGGAATCAATTTTATTAGTGCTTTAAACCCATCTTCAAGTGCTGGACATGATTATGTCCTCATAGCCATAGATTACTTCACCAAATGGGTGGAAGTAATTCCAACCAAACATGCTACTTCAAAAGTGGTATGTGATTTCATCAAGGAGAACATCATTTCTAGGTTTGGGGTCCCAACCAAGATTGTGACAGATAATGCTACCTATTTCTCTTCTCATGAGATCACTCAATTTTATTTTTACTATGGGATTACCCTCTCCCACTCCTCTGATTATTTTCCACAAATAAATGGTCAAGCTGAATCAAGCAATAAGAACCTGGTGACCATTATTAAGATGCTGGTGGATGGCAAAGAACATACATGGCATAAAGCATTGGTTGATGCTTTATGGGAAAATAGAATTACACCCAAGAGGGTGATAGGTATGTCACCTTTCCAACTTCTATATGGTCTCAATGCAGAGATACTGATCACCTTAGAATTACCACCACTCAAATTGGTAAAGGTAGTTGAAGATTAGACATATGAAAGCTCCATTGACAAAAGGATCATGTGCTTGACTGAGCTGGATGAGTAGCGAACTATGGTGGTAGACCGAATTGATGCACACCAAAGTCTAGTGAAGAAGCTCTTTGACTAGAAAGCAAAAACCTAAGATTTCTAGATTGGAGATCAAGTCCTGTTATGGGACAAGAGAAGGGAACCAAAGGGAATGCATGGGAAGTTCGATTTCCTATGGAGAGGTCCATTCACTATTCATGAGTTCAATGGTGAAAATAGTTTCTTGTTGAAGTATCAAGATAGCACGCCCTTTTCTCTACCTCACAATGGGCAACATCTGAAGCACTTCAACTCTTGAAGTATCAGATAAGATCATCTATACATGTGTATATTTGTATAGTCTTTAGTTCTATTTTGTGATTTTTCTTTTCATTTTAATTTTTGGAACCTTGATTTCTTGTTGGTTAGCATGACTCCATATCCCAATGGCACTCTTCAAGGCACTAGATATTCTAGTCTCTATTCCCCTCAGTTCCAAAATTTTAACTGAAGGAAGTTCCCCAACTGGAGCTAGTTGTTGTTCCCAGAGTCTGTCACTCATTTTTGGGACAAAACATGAACTATTTTTGGTCCTACAAGCCAAAAAATTTTCTCTTCCCTTTTTAGGGTAAAATACTTTACATTTTATTTTGAGTTTCAGTTGTGCACTCCAAGTTTTGTCTGTGTGCATTTTAGTTTTGAAGTAGTAAGGGTTATGACACAGGGTGGAGGTTTTTCATTTTGCGTGGGTTTTTCATTTGCCTAAAGTTTTATCTAAGTCTCAAAGTTAGTAGAAGCTTCCAAATGTCATCTTCTGGGACACAATTATAATTTGTTTCTAAAATTAGTGGAATGTGCCATGTGTCCCATTATAACTCAGCAGAGCACGACAAGTGTCTGCATCCACTTTTCAAGTTTCTTATAAGTTTCAAAGCTTCTTTCAATAAGATTCTCTTAGAGTCTCGTGAAGGGTGCCAAGTGGAAAATGTGGAAGGTTTTAATATGTTTTTCTAAATGTAGCAAAAGTCACCACACGTCCCTTGTAAAGCTCGATGGAAGCTGCCAAGTGTCAACATCTGTAGTTTCTTCCTTTTGTTTTGTTATTGAGTAAGGACTATGGTGGGCCCTAGGTGAGTTGCTAAAGTAAGTGGAGCATGCCAAGTGTCATCATTCATGTGAATCCAAATGAGTCCAAAATGTTTCTATAGTGTTTCTAAAGCTTAGCGAAAGCCACCATGTGTCATCTTCCATAGGACTCTCAAAAGGTATCTAGAGATTTTATAAGTTAAGCAGATGATGCCAAGTGTCCTCACCTATTTCATAGTGGGAAATGCCACATGTAATTTATTAATATTAGTGGAAAGTGCCACCTATCCCCATTCCCCTTTTAAAGTTACTTGGGAAAGAAGTGTTGTGGGTCCCATTTTCTATAAGTTGATAAAGTTTCAAAGTAGTGGACTGTGACATATGTCAAAGACAAAGCACTCCCAATACAAAGACATAGTAAAAAGGATGAAGCCCGATGGAAAGTGGCCAAAGAAAGTAGGAAAGACATGAAGGAACATTTCCTTCAGACAAAATGTCTAAAGGAATTCCTTTGGACATTTTATTTGAAGGAACTAGAACCTGAAGACTACCCAAAGCCTAAGGACTCTAAATACAGCCCAAAGGACAACCCTGAAGGGCAGGTACCCTTATGGGAGGGATCTCACTGACTAAAACATGGACCTTTCTCTAGACCCTAAAGGGTAGGTCCCCTTTAGGAAGGATCAAACAACAAAGCTGAAGGAATTGTTGAAGAAGATGATGGGCCTGCAAACATCAAAGTTGAGCATCATGAACTAACCATTGGGATCCAGATGTTTGATGATGTCCCTACAACCATCAAATTCAAGGCAACCAACTAGCCATTGGCTTTCAAATGATGATGGATCTAGAGACATCAAATTTTTGGTAATAAAGTATTTGTTGATATTTGCAGGCTTAAACGTAGACCCGAAGGCATTCAAAGACCTTCAAGCCGAAAGGAAGAACCATCGAGAGGAGAAACCAAAGGAACCAAAAAGGGAAAAAGATAGCCTAAGGGCTCAAATCATAGCAAAAAGAGGGAAAGGCCAAAATATATATGTAGTAGTTATTCTAGTAGGTGGAACAGTTTGCAAGGTAGATTTTTGAGCCCTTAAACATTGAAAACACGGTTTATTTATCTCCCTTGGAGTAAAGACAAAATGGACAGCTATTCAGACATTAGAGGGGACAGACCAGATGATCTAGACCTAGGAGAAGACATTTGAGATGAAAAAACATGCCATAATTAAGGAAGCCACCCTGTTTTAGCATGGTCCTTGGACAAAACTAAAGACATAGTCAAAGCATTAAATGCAACATGGGCTGCCCCATGGAACAAGTGTTAAGCCTTTCTTGGCTACTATATCATGTAATCCCTATTTTTTTTTTAAAAAGGAAAGAAGGGGGGGATCTTTTTGATAAAAGAAGTAAAACTCTACAAAAATTGAGAGGCTATCACTGAGACATTGAGCTCAGGGTGTCAATCACATTTCCTTGTTTGAATGAGAAAGCAAGTTACTTTCAGACTTTGTTCTATCATGGCTTGTGTCATTTAGAGGATTTTTCTTATGTCTATCTTCTAATGTGTTAATGTCCATTTGATGAGATAAGTAGAATTTGTGGAGATAATCAGGAAGGTGCCATGAAGCCAATTATGGGAAGACTTTGCACCTACAGTTGCCTTTAGTGTGTTTAGTTATTTTCTATTTTCTGTGTAAAGGACCTTGGGATGACTTTATGCCCTCATTATTCTTTGTATCTCAGTCTTTGGGTAGCTGAAGTGGAGACTTTGTGCTACACTTCATTCTACTGATTATTGTACCTTGTTACCAATTACTTGTCACTACCTGAAAGAACTCTTGCTATTTACTGCAAGATCACGTTTGAAAGAAGAGAAGTGCCTTCAGTGTTTATGCTAGAATTTTATCCTTTGTCTGCAAGCATCATCTCTAAAAAAAGAGAGATGGATGGTGATACCCTACCCCTGAGTGTTATTTTCTACTTATATCTATAGTATATATCCCCTTCGTACTTACAAGGAACCTCCCCTTGATGAGAGGAGAGATTTATCCCCTTTTGATGTGGTAAACCTACACATTCAGTCGACCAATCTTCCTTGCTATGGTTGATCAGACCTATTTTTCTCATCAATTAGCTGATTGACAAAATATTCACCCAACAAATCTAAGGTTGCAAATACCAAAAATATGCACACCTATGATTCTAAATGTTGAAAACACCCATAGACCCCCTTGGGACCAATTTAACCTTTGATCATTAAGTGGACCAATCCTAGTTAGTTTAATTAAACTAGCTTAAACTTAGCCTTCTCTATCTTTTTGGCCTTCACCCTCAATCGGTGATGGTCATGATGATCAATGATGGTCACCTTGATGACCGACGATCAGGGTGCACCTCTTAACCAAAAGAATGCAATATTTCCCTAACATTTTCTAAATATAACTCATCTAATTCTTGTTACAAGCCTTTGCATAGATGTATTATATTTAGATGGCCTAGTTACACCTTCACTTCCACCTCTTGCTTGTGCCTATAAGAGAGAGGCCTATGAGGTCAAATCCATCTATAATAATTATTAGGAGCTTAAGGATTCAAGAGTTTTATTTTGTAGGTCAATCAACATCATTAGCATTCTCAAGCATTATCAATAATCTCATTGAGATCTGACTTATCATCACCTCTCAACCAAGTTCTCAAGTAATGTTACTCTACCAAAATCAAGCTAGATTCCACCAATGGGCTAACTTCTTCAACCATCGACTTCAAGTAAGACAAGTATTTATTTTTAAATATTCACGTACTTTATTTCCATTTCACAATCAACCTAGCCCTTGTCCATCTCCCAAAATCCATCTTTTGGATCCCATTATTTAGCAATTTACCAACCTAGAACTTACATAGTAAATCCCAATGGTTGACTCAACCACTGATGGTTTGCCTAACCATCCACGATCACCTTAACCATTGATGATCACCCTAACTACCGATAGTCACTATGGTAGTGAAAACTAACAATCTATTTTCACCCACTTATCCTCAACGAAACCTAATTCTTTGTGTTTCTCAGCACTCAGAGGTCCCTTTCAATTTTTTTGAAACATACCCCAAGCCCTCAGCATTGGCATTAATTAGATTATCATTAATTTGATCATTATAGTCTATTTTCTTGAATAAGAATTATTGTGTTCAATTTTAGTACCTTTTGATTATTGATGCAATTACCTTATTTCTAATTTTGTGAACTTAATTATTTAAAACATGTGGATTAACAACCCCTAAATAATCTCTCACTTCCAGGATCTAGCTATCTCTAAGAAATCCACCCAACTATCTATCTAACAAATATGTTTTTTATAGTGTTTTCTTGTCTGTAGGTCTACCTCCCAAGCCAAAGAGGAGATCTTCACAATCTTCTGATTCAACACATGCAAAAATAAACAAGTTTTTCAACCACACCCATATCAAGTTTATTTTATTTCTTCTCTAGAACTTAAGTGAAAATTTACATGAAACATTCAAGCACACTCAGTGGGACCTAGAGTCTTTACTCACATTTTTCTTTGCATTTGTATGCTCTTCTCTCTATTTCTGCTCATAGTTGAAACTATAATTTTTTTTAGGCTTAAAATCAACTACATCCATTGCTTGATTTTAACATCATTTCACTATGGATTAAATAATAGTAATATTATCATAACACCAATTTTGTTGCATACACTAGCCAAACCACTTTCATCAATCAAACATCAAAAAAATTGAGACAAGGCCCAATTGGGATTTCATCACCTAGTAGTCACCTTAATCTCTCCTGATAATCTTACTTGGAGGTCATTATCAAGAGGAGAACCAACTCATCTCTCTGGTAGAGTATAAACTCTGGATATCAATATATATCAGCTAAACACCTAACACTCTTGCCACTACAGGACCTTGAAGTGAGGGGGTAGGCCCTAATACCAAACCACATATTGATTCCAATAAAAATTTGTGTGAGCACCTAAATAACTTGAAACCAACCATAGACTGCTTCTATAGTACATGATCTACAAGCCAACTTCTATCACACATTCTTATAAACTAAGGCATAAACCAAAAGTGAGATTAAAACTAATCTCTAGGCTTAACATACTTTATAGTGTGTGTCTTAATTTCCTTGATCATTTTCTTTTCTTCTCCCTATTTGTGTGGTGAGGTTATTATTTTTTTCTCTCCCCCTTTTCTTCCATGGTTCTCACTTGCCAGCAGTGAAGAGACCTAGTAGAGAAAAACCCATCACTTAAATATACCTCTTCATCTATAGAGTACATCTCTGAAGCAGAAGACTCACCTCATCCATTAGGAATCCCTAATTTTCCTTGGGTATTTTCCTAAGGAGACATGGACTTTACCACCTTTTTAGACAATATTCTAGTTTCCCTTTAGCACTACCTTAACACCTCCCCTCACCATGCCTCAATTCTAACTCCACCTTAGGATCCTCCTTATGGCATGCCATCCCACCTTATGAGGGGTGTCCCCATTGTCTTAGTCACCACCCAACCTTCAACTACCCAATAATATTCATTTACTAACCCCTTTGATTCCACAACTAAAAACCAACCTATCCAACCAACTGCTACCCCTACACCTTCTACCCATACCAATGACTCCTCAACTATAGGAATAACCTAACCATTAACCCATCATGCTCCACTTATTTCTAGACCACCTACCACTGACACTACCAAACCTCCCTCTATCAACCCCATCCCATTGGTCAATACCCCTTTGCTAAGATTAGTAGTATCTATCCTTTCTACTTCACCACCTATTAGCATGAAGGTCACTACCTCTCCTTTTGTTACCAACCTAACTACCATTCATGCCCAATCCATAAGAATCCTCAATAGATACCCATTGCACAAAATCTAGGATACATCCATAACCCACAAGGGTATGCACCCACTAATCTACCACCATCATCCACCTATCCTTACATACCACCTACCCAACCTCTAGCATCCACATTCCAAAATGTGATAGCCTCTCAACCACCAAGCAATTACTAATATGTTACCCAATCTCAACCAAACTATCCACCTTACAATCCTTTAGGTACACCACCTCAAACTGACCTAATGAATATGCTCATGGACAAGATAAAAAACCTTGATTCATCCATTTCATGGGCTCATAACATCCTATCCTATGATCAAATTTATAAAGAACCTATCCATCCTTCTATCTCCATTAGACCTTACCCTCCTCAATGGGAGCTTCTAAAATTTACCAAATTTCAGAGCAAGGAAGACACCCAACAATACCTTAGGGATTATAGGCACACATGTTACATGATTTATTACAATGATGCCCTTATCCTCTAAACATTCCCCATGTCTTTATCTATCCTGACACTTGACTGGTATAGTGCCATTACTAGGCATTCAATCTTTTCTTTCATCAACTAGCCCAAGTCTTCTTAGATCAATTTTCCATTAACATTTCCAAGGTCTCTTTCATTGACCTCTATTATATTAGAAAATTAGATGATGAATCCATTACCAATCTCATCACTCATTAGAGCAGCTTGATTAATCATATTTCATGCTATGTACCTAGGGATATGATATATTGATGTATATGGGTTGATGGAGATGCTGACATGTGGCACACATCCCCTTAGCTAGTTATATGGGTAAAATATATTAGGATAATAGAGTAACTTGTGGAAGTAATACATTGGGTAATGGTCAACCTACATTGGGATCAGGAGGTTATCCATCTAGGGGTTAGATATATTTATATATATAGGAGATGATTATCATGGTAAAGATATCAAGTAAGCATTGAGTCTTCTATTGTAAGAGAATATTGGAGGTTGTCCCATCGAAGATACATTATGGAGTTATTCCTTCCTAAAGGAGTATTATATGGTGTTTCCCTACCTTAAGGGTATTTCTGCATATATTGAATATCAAGATCATATCATATCATTTTCATTTCCTCAACCTAAACTTATAAAACATTTTGCTCAAGCCTGTGCCAAACATATATCTTCTACACTGTGTCTCTAAAGCTTCAAAACTTTTGATGAAGATTTTACCATGGCACATAAGCTATAAAACTAAACCATAGATGAGGGAAAAATAAAGTTATGAAACAAGAACTCTACCTTCAATACCAATAAAACCTCTTCCTCTAAACCAAGCAACCAAGAGCAAGAGTAAGGGAACTATGAATGCAGTTGCCCTTAAAACTACTCCTCTACCCTATGTCAATCAACAAAATTATCCCATTACCTTTAACCAAAACACAAGGAACCCAAACCAAAGCAACCAAAAATAGTTTACTCCATTGGGAGAATATTATGCCTCAATTCTAGAGAAACTACTAAAAGCTAACCTCATATAGCTTCCCCCCATCAAACCTCCTCAACAGTTTGATTCTTCTCATCCAACACATACTTGGTACAATGAGAATTATCTTTTTTCTTTTCATCAGGTAATTGGACACAATGTTAGTGGATCTAATACTTTCAATAATGTTGTTCAGAACCATATCGACAAGGGGGAACTCATGTTGGATAATCCCAATGCCCCTCAAAATCAAGCTCTTGACATCTTTAGGAAACCTTTTCCCAACCATGCCCCTATCAAAATTGAGGACACACAATCTAAATGTTCTCATCATTCCCATATAGTCAATATGGTTCTTGATATACTTATCCTTGAAGACTCGAGCATCCAATCTACCTACTCTTCCCTATCTCATCTACCGAGATGGTGGAGTCACCTTCCACTCCTTTAGAGACCCAAACCAAGGAGGTTCCTTTTTCCTTATCTACCCTCATAGATGTTTTAGAATTATACAAAGCCCCTTTGAATAGCCTATCTAAATAAACAACCATTTCTAATCCACCATCTTCCCTAATGGTGAAACAAACCACAACTATGGACATCATGCCTAGGGGAGAAACATTTTCACAATCACCCCTCATGGAGCAGACATCCAACCTAAACTTACATCCCTTTTTTGAGGAAATAGATGAGGCTACCAATCCTCCTCCTCAACCCATAGGTGTATCCTTAACACCCAGTACCTAGGAGGCCAGACTAGTAAATAGACCATTTTCTAAACTTGTTCAAAAGTTAGGTATGGTCACAAAACTAGACATAAACCAAACCAATTTATAGAAATAGTTAGGGATCCCTTAAAACAACAAACTTGAACCTTATGGTACACCTTTAATCAAATAATATATCATTTTCCCACCACCTCTTAAACTGATCAAAACTTCTACCAACCCCTCACCTTCTCATTCAACTAGAACAACCACATCTCAAATGACCGCACCACCAACCAAACCTTTCAAAACTCTTGGTGTCTTCCCTACATGAAGTTTGGTTCACCCATACTTTAAATTAGAATTAACCCTATCCAATCATATGCCCAAAACTCAACCCAAATCAGCCAAGGGGGTCAAACCACTTAAAATCCACATGGCTAGGATTTTACCTCTCTCTACCTTTCCTTCTATCTTGGGGAATCATCCCTCAACCTTGATTAAAAATAAAGCTCCTTTTAACATATGTCATCCACTATCATTGGTTACACTATCCCACTTACTATCTAATGTGTTGGTCCTTTATGAATTACCAATAGCCAAAATATCAATCTCAAACACCCCAACCACTAGCATATTGAAACCCAAACCATTGACCAGAAACACCATCTTACCTAAACCATCTCTCACCAAACCCATTTCTACCAACACACCCACCTTACCAATTAAAACCACAACCTCTATACCTTTCCCACCTATATAATAATCTTATACAAACATTTTCCAAAGGTTACTATAGCCTTCTTGCCTCACCTTACCTCCTACTAGACCTTTCAATCCTCTTGGTTCAAAAATGGCTTGGTATATTGATCATCAAATATGTTCCTATCATAGGACATCTGGGCATGACATGAAGAACTAAAAATCTCTCTAGGATATTATCCATAAACTCTATGATGATTATATTTTATTAGATTATCTACCCTTGACTCTTCTACTAGTTCACCCAATAACCATTTGCCAAAGCCAACCTAATTCTTTGCTCTCACTAGAAAGTAAACTAGCACCTACCCAACCTCATGCCCTATCAATACCTTCTATTCATACCATTAATGTGCTCACATGATTACAATAAAAGGATAAATGAAGGCCAAAGTTTCAATCCCATGGATATACCCACCTTCTCATCCTAAACCACACTAGATCCCAATCTCTTCATCTTTAGCTAAGCCTAAAGTTACCATCTTAGGCACCTCTAAGGATAACCCCTCTAAATCCATCAAGTGGGTCATTCTTAAGTAACTCTACTAGATTCTAGCTAAGATGATCCTATATGAACTAATTTTTACCTCACCCCACCATCATCGAGCCATGATAGAGGTTATGCGAGCTATTGAGGTT
The DNA here is from genome assembly GCA_037957365.1 of Torreya grandis. Taxonomy (NCBI): domain Eukaryota; kingdom Viridiplantae; phylum Streptophyta; class Pinopsida; order Cupressales; family Taxaceae; genus Torreya; species Torreya grandis. Next base: position 3,960,691 of record JARHVA010000980.1, read on the forward strand.
AGACTAGGTGACTCTTGACCTATAGAGGCCTTTGTAGGTGCTTTCCAATTCTCCACCCTTGTTACCTTCAAAGACTCAAAGATACCTTCTATCTACCTTGAGGACCTAGAATCCCCTCTCTTTATTACTATCCATATCAACCAAACCCACATCAAATGGGTTATGATTAATGGGGGAGCCAACATCAACATCATCTCTTCCCATGCCTATGACTAACTCAAATTACTAGACAATGTCATGTCCTAAACTTTAGCTATCCTTTGATCCTTTAACAAAATAATTACCACTACCTTAGAAACCATTATCTTCCACATTCATCTTAGACCATGTATACTCCACAAACTCCTTTACATGGTTGAAGGTGAATTCTAACACAATGTTCTTCTAGGGAGACCTTGGATTCATGATATGGGTTATGTACCTTCTACACTTCACCATTGTGTCAAATTAGAGCATGAGGGTCAGGTTTTTACCATACAAGTTGACCTAATCCCTTTCACAACATGAAACATTACCTACCAACCTATTGACATCCTCTTACCCTCAACAAAAGTACCCCAAGCATCCATCACCAAGCCCTCGACCATGAAAAATGAAGCCATTGCTTCTCCTTCCACAGAGGCATATACAAATTTGTATATTATTATGGAACAAATATCCACCACTAATCCCTTAGAATCTACCTTCCACCACCTTACCCTTGGGGATTACTGACTCCTTACCCTCGATGTTTTCCCTACTCCCTAAGAGTATGGGAAACTCAACCACCAACTAGGTTATGACCCCAACATTGGGGCCATTACTCCCTTGGGACCTCCAAGCTACCAAACCCACTTTATCTATGGGGGAATTGACAAAACACTCAATGTTTTTACCACCCCCTCTTCACCATAACCATTCACCTCTACATTCTCTTACTTGGACAACACAAACCTTTCCAAAATATAACTCCATAGGTGTGCCTAGAAAGGGTTTGGCTTAGGATGATATGAGCATGGACCACACACATTGATCTCTATTGAGACCTAAAAGACTCATAAGAAGGATGGCCTTGGATTCATCCTACCTCATAAGATGAAATACATAAAACCTACCACTACCATTATCGAGCAAGGGACCCCTTCCTCACTAGCATCCCCTCCACCTAAGTGTGAGAATGAGGACATTATCTTAAATAATTTTTTTCATCAATATGATTACCCTCAGCCCTCTGACTTATCAAAAGGGTGGGCACTAGTATCTATCCCTCTAATCCATCTTGAACTGGTGGGAGAAGACTCTCTGACCATTAACCTTCTCCAGTGTTAGGATGATTCTATTCTCACCTACCTTGGTGCACCTGATTCTTCCATCCACAAATCCTTACCTCTTGAAACCTCAACCATGTTGAATGAATCCATTATAGATATATACATAAGCACTTCAGGTAACCCTCATATTATAAAACTTGGCCAATCTCTCACCCCTAAGGAACTTCAAGACTTCTCTATCTTCCTCTAAGACTGTAACATTGCATTCCCCTAGTCATATGCCAATATGCCTAGTATTGACCCAACCATTGCACAAATAACATTATAACCAATCATGATGCCAAGCCTATTAGATAGAAAATTTGATGAATGCATCCTTACATAACCCTTCTTATTAAAGAATAGCTTCAATGCCCCCTCTCTATTAACTTCATTCAACCCATTGATTATCCCTAGTGGTTTTCAAACATCATGCCTATCATTAAAGCCAAAAGGGGACTATATTTATGTGTGGACTTTTGTGACCTTAACCTTGCCTACCTAAAAGATGACTTTCCCTTACCTATCCTTGATTAACTTGTTGATATTACAATAGGACATGATATTTTGTCTCTCATGGATGGATTCTTGAGTTATAATCAAATTTTGATCACCCTTGAAGATCAACACAAAACTTTCTTTATCACCCCATGGGGGAATTTCTATTATAGAGTCATGCCCTTCAGTCTTAAGAATGCTGGTACAACCTATGAATGTGCTATGATCTACATCTTCCATGACCTTCTCCACATAATTTTTAAGGACTATGTGGATGACCTTCTTTAGAAATCCAAACTTTGCAAGGACCACTTAGCCATTCTCAAGATTATCTTTGAGAGACTTATCCATTACCATGTCCACCTCAATCCCAAGAAATGTATTTTTTGGGTCTTGTTAGGTAAACTCCTTGGCTTCATTATTTCCCTTTGGGGAATCAAGGTTGATCTGACCAAATTCAAATCCATCCTTGAGATGTTACCTCCCATCAATCTTAAGCAACTTCATAGCTTGTAGGGGAAACTCCAATCCATTCACCATTTATTTCTCAACTCTCTAACTAGTGCCAACCTTTCCATCACCTCTTGAAAAATGACATCTCTTTCAAGTGGAATGTTGATTGGAAAAAGACTTTTGATTCACTCAAAGAGTACCTTCTATCTCCACCTATCCTCACACCCCCTAAGGATGACCAACCTTTCTAAATTTATATCTCTACTACCAACCATTCCTTGGGGGAAATGCTTGCCTATCAAGACAAACAACATAAAGAATAAGCCATATATTACATAATACATACCCTTTTAGACTATGAAACTTAGTATACTCACATTGAGAGACTGTGATTGACCTTAGTCTTTATGGCCACCAAACTTTGCCACTACCTTCTTAACCACAAAACTTTTGTCATAATCAATACTAACCCACTCAAGTATATGCACTCTAAGTCATAAAAAAACCAACATATGGCCAAGTGGCTCATGCTTTTAGCTGAGTTTGATGTTGAGTTTATATAGTAAAATTCAATTAAGGGGCAAGTCATCACTGACCAGTTGATTGACACAGCCCTACCAAATAACCAACCTCCTCTTGAATTTCTAGTTGAGTCCATCATAATCTTATCCCAAGTAAATCTCACCAATCACATAACCATAGTTTTCAATGGTTCTAAATGTCAATGTGATTGGGGAGCTGACATCATCCTTATACCCCTTGTTGGTGAACCACTTCCTTTATCTTTTAAACTCAACTTTGAATGTAATATGAAGCCCTGGTAATAGGTCTCCAAACCACGTTAGCCTTGGGAGTTAGAATTGGTGATTCCCAGCTTGTGGTCAATCAAGTTAATGGTATTTAATAGTGTAAGAATGAGATTTTACAACTATATAAATAGTTGGTCATGGAATTCTTGACATCATTTGAACACTATCACACTAAATCCACCCCATGATCTACCAACAATTTTGCTGACACCATGGCTTCTCTTGCTTCCCACATCGCATCACCACCATTGGAATCTAATCTATCAATCATTGTTCACCACCTCACCAAACCCTACTACATCAAGTTAGACACTCTAAACATTTTTAGTGTGGAGGAGATCTAGCCTGAACTTTGGTATCAACACACCTTTGACTACCTAAGGCTAGACATAGTTATATCTGACCACTATAGGAATGCCCATTGAGAATTTATTTAGAGCACATTTTGTTATACCATTGTGGGAGGCATCCTCTATAAACATAGTTTTTGTGGCCTCATATTCCATTTTCTCTATGGTTTAGAATCCTTTTGTGCTATCAATGAAATGCATGATGGTATCTATGGGGGTAACTTTAGTGGACTCATTCTGGGTAAGTGCTTCCTCCACCTAGGCTATTATTGTCCTACCCTTAACCAAAAATATTGTGATTATGTGAAAAAGTGTGTCAAGTGTTAAAAACATGCTAAATTACATCACACACCTAGCAATAGTCTTCACATTTCCATGGAATTTTGGACCTTTTCAAAATGGGGTCTAAACCCTATTGGTGAAATCAACCCCCACTCTTCACAACAACATCACTCTATCATCATCATGGTTGAATATTTCAACAAATGGGTGGAGGATATTCTTCTTGTCTTGACTAAAGATAAAAATATGGTGAAATTTATCACCCATCATATCATCTACCATTTTGGTATTCCCCACAAGATCATCACTGATAATGGAAAATCCTTCAAAAATAAACAAGTTCAAGGCATTTGTGACATATTTGGTATAAACCTTATCTTTTCATCACCCTATCATCCACAAGAAAATGGATAAGAAAATGCCTCTAGCAAAACCCTTAACAAAATACTTACCAAAATGGTCAATACCTCAAGTCAGGATTGACACTTGCACATCCCTTTTACCTTATGGGCAAATCATACTAGCATCTGAGCCCCTATGGGTGATACCCCTTTTTCTCTAGTTTTTAGAGCTAAGGATGTATTGCATCTTGAAGTCCAATTACCTTATCTTTGCATACCCTTACACAAACTTATTTTGAAATATGATTATCACCAAAAACATTTATCCTGACTCGAGCTACTTGATGAGCATAATTTGGCCACTCTTTCCCATCTTTGTGTTTATCAAGAATGAATGAAGCATGCTTATAATAAATACATAAAAGTTCAAGAATCAACATGTAACTAATATGAAGAAAAGCAAAAGAGGAAAATTTGATTTCAATTAACTTGGACCCTATATCATAACCCATAAGTATGGATTAGGGGCTTATCATTTGTCTTCTCTCGAAGGCAAACTAGAATCTAAGCCCCTCAATGCTTCACATCTGCATCCTTTCTATTGTTAAATAGGGGTCACAATCCTTATTTTTCTAACTTAAGCTCATCTGCTACATCCACATTCATTTCCCTCTTTTTAGGGGTAATGGACTACAATGAAATCATGTGATTATTCATGACAATCATATCCTAATATTGAACTATGGGTACCATAGCTCTATCTATGACATGAATCTCATGGTACTTTCTATCCCTCTTCAAGACATATTCCCATGGTCATTATCACCTAAACCTCCTTTCACCTACTGAACCTTCTTGTGACCTTAGCTTTACCTTCATAAAGGTAACCTTTTGAACATGTATAAGCAAGTCTATGTCAAGCAAAATCAAACAAAATTAAAAGCAATATCAAATTCAAAACCAAATCATGGGTCATTCTTAGCATTCACAGACTTCTTCTTTGAAGGACAATAGTTGAAAACTCATCTAAAATTGCAAAACATAAGGTGGACTACTCCCTTGAAGGATAGTTATCAAAAGCATCTAAACTAAGCACATAAAATTAGACCACTCACTTGAAGGATGGCTGAGTAAAGCACGTGTTAAAGCTAGAAATTTCTTGGAAGCTTTCTGCATCGATTAGTTTCCCTAACCCTAAATCAAAATAAAAAATAAGCAAAAACCCCTGAGTAAAAGTAATAAGAAGCACCATAATTGGCTCTCCTAAATGCAATGTTCTTGGCAAGCCATAATCATCTTTCCTAAGTAGACTTCCCACATTTATTAGTCTAGACTTTATATATGAGCATAGACTTGATTATTCTATCCTCTTGGAAGCCTACAGAAGAGGCATACTAGTCTCACAAAAGGTTCTAGTTTCACCCATATTCCCTCCATATATCATATGCATGGGACTACAAACTTAATTGACACAATGTGATCAAGATACCTTTTTATCAACCTATATATGCTAATGTGAAGTATTTGAAAGGCTTATTTTCACTAAGCCAATCCAAATTTGGGTTTCATTTTGGTTCTTACCAATTAAAAGGCATCATGTTTCTTTTCTTATCCTTTATTAGTTCATGTAGACATACCTCTCATGATTCCTCTCACTTTCCTAAACATTTTGTTTATTATCTACTTACTTTACGTATTCTAATTACATCCTCAACCATATTCACATTTTATCTTCATGATCATAAATAAAAAATATCAAATCAAAAGTGTAACATTATCAGTGATGTCCACAAGCCACATCATCTAAAACACCATGAAATCATATCATATCACATCATATCATAAACATCATCCTATCCATATACCATCAAAACATCATCCAAACATAGATCATTTCATAAAAAAAACCCTAATTACACCATTCATCATCCCAAGTATAAACAAAATCAATGGGAAAAACATCATGAACCATAACATATACTATCTACCAATCTACCATAACATTACCATAATTCATCTTATAACATCAATTCAAGTAAAACATATCAATATAACCATAACCAAAACCATTATGATAACATTGGCATATGACCTGCATCCATCAATAACACATATTATCATGTTCATGGATAAAATTAGAGCATCATAACTATCTTTCTAGCATCACATGCCTAAGCTACTAAGTCAACATCTCATAAAGCATATGCAAGAAACCATAGACCATTCACCATAAACATGAACATGACTAACCACATATGAATCATGAATCATAAATGTACATCATATATAACATCATAAATTATACATCATCTACATTGGGTCATCATAAATAATAATGCATTTAATAATGTATAAAATCTCTATCAAAACATATACATCTTGTTGCATCAACGTGTAGGCTAGTATAAAAATGGTGTACACCTATCACTACTAATATATCAAAACATGTCTAAAACATGATCAGTGGGTGCTACTACTACTAGCTCCACCTATACCTTTACCTGCACTCCCATCTAGTAGTGGCCCCCTGGCATCCCTAAATGGCCCACTCTAGAAGCCCAATATCTTGGAGTAGATATAGAGGGACTCCCTGTCAATTTGGCTCAATACTCACCATACCTCATCTCAAGAGTAAGTTGTATTAACACTATGGCCTTATAATACTTGAGCTCCTCCATAGTGGCTAGATAACATACTTGTGGAATTGTGTTTGATGGTCCTCCTATTACTACCATGGCCACCCCTACCCTCTATCTCAAAGCATCTCTCTCCTATGTAACTAGTTCAAAGGTGGCATGTACATGGTCCCTCTCAACTATAATAGCCACAAACTATCCTTACATGGTGACCACATGACCCTATAACACTATAACCTATTCCTAGCCTATGATTATTTGTCTTTAGGCTTGATCATTCTCTGCTATCATAGCCACTAGCTGCCCTTATAGCATGTTCCCTACCCATGCAATGTAAAAATATATGCCTATGATACCACAAGTTTCACCACCTAGCCATGACCCTAAACGTATACCCCTATTAGGTCTACATCTATGGTTTATCACCCACATCACCCTATCCAATGCCAGATGCTACATACCTAGCATAGAACTAGGCCACATATCCATTAGCAACCCTTGCATATTCAATGGGAGCTCTAACTGGTATCTCTTCATAATCACACACCACATCCTGTGAATGTGGCTTGGGTAACATAAACTTAGATCCTTCCCTCTAATACCTTGGAAATTCAAGTGGTATCCCTTGTGCCAAACCAAACTACCTATACACATGATCAAAAGGGATGAGCTCATCCCCACCTTCTCATCTCCCATATATCCATTACCATCTTTAAAGCCTTATAGTGTGATACCTGAGTCCTATCCAATGAGGCCAATCAACATACAGCTTCCATATCACATCCCCAACTACCAAGACCTATAATGTATCCCACAACCATTCAATATCTCTAGTGCTCCCACCCACCCCTATCATGTTACCACCTCTCCTCTAGTGTAGTAGCCCCACTCTATAATTAGTTAGTATATAACCCTCCACTAGCAGCCCTAAGGGTCTCAGCACCCAAATGTGATCAAATGCCTAGTAATGGAGTTGAAACTGATGTTGATCCTATATCACCTATACACTCAAAATTATTAGATCTCCTTGTAAATATACACTAGTAAAAATGGGGCTCATCCAAACAGGTCCTCTCTAGTAACATCTCAATTAGGACACCATATAATAAATACAAAAATCACCTTCCAACAAAATTTGGTAGCATGAAACTCATCAAGGCCATCATCATCATCATCATGAGTAAGCACTTATCCTCACAAGCCCTCTGGTACAATGGACCAAAATGGAATCCACCTGCATGAAAATGTGCATGAACCTAATTTACACCATATATCAGATCTATGAAATAGTCTATCTCATCATTCCCTATGTGGTAGACTATATCTCCTCAAATCAATAATCACATGATCCTATACACATCCTATATAAGGATGGTGATCTATTTGATCTATATCCAAAAGGTGTTCATCATGGGATCCCATCTCTCGATGAGCACAATGATCATAGCAAGATCTTGGGGTAGGTGTTGATGTTGTTACATCACACCTAATTCAAACACCTCTATATGCCTCTAGTCATTGACTATCATGATGTTTCACACCTCAGTAAATATCCTGAGAACTCAATCCCTCAAATGAATCTACTCATTGGACTACATCATAGCCTATTACATCTACCCTACTTAATTTCATCCCACTTATCACATCCACCTATTTGACATGTTTACCAACACCTATCTTCCATTTAATAATGCCTTACCTATAATCCCTTTCATAAACCATCATTGTTTATAACCTATTAAAAATAAATTTCCATATATGCAACACGTTTCAATGCATATCACAACTTTCAATAAATAATATAATTAAACTTTAGATGATCCAGTCATTTGTTACAATTTTTGACTACTGATGGTTCACTGAGCCACTAATGATAACATAGCCCCTTTTTATCAAGACCTTTGAATACTAATGGTTGAGCCCTACCACCAACAGTTCACTATCTATGTCCACCAGTGGTGAGCCTTGACCCCTTAACCCACTAAATCTATCCAAATTCCTCAACTTCTTAGCCTACCCTCCTTTATTATCTATTTTGGCCTCTTCTTACCCTTCCAACCCCCCCTTTTTAGCCACTAATTTTCTCATTTAAAATAAAACCTAACCCTAGGGCATCACGGCCAAACATGTACTCTTTCAAACAAACTTAACCTACCAATTTCCCCTTTACCCCACATAAAATCATAACTCAAGTTCAATAATTAACCTACACTAATAATTTTAAAGCATGACCTACCTCATTCCATGATTGATGTCATGGTCAAAGCCCTTCCACTACCTAGCCAGACCCTCATCCACCCTCCATCTAACCAACACTCACTCACCCAATCCAACACTACTAGCTCAATAAGCTCAAACCTCTCACTGACACAATGTACCAAGCACTCAAAGCAAAATGACTAGAAGTCAAAATGATGAAAATGACTTCTCATTTTAATTTTTACTTTACAACCTTTTCAAGTTTCCCTTGACTAGTGATGGTTAGGGTGACCACCACTGATTGGTCCTAGGGAAACTCCTGACCACTAACAATCAGGGTCCGCCACCTTCTTTACCAATTTTTCATACCTCACCTCACTGACCCCCCTTTTTTAGGGAGAACTCATTTGGCCTAAAAGTTTTGCTGGATATTACATCCAAAAAATTATGTAGGTAGCATCCACTTACCTACTACATCTAGAGTTAGCTCATCCACCCCCACATGGATCAATAAATTAGAGAAAATCATTTGAACACCAACTAACCTTATGAGATCACCTATTCTCTGCTAACTAACCAATTGACCAACCCTTTTACCTAGTCACCTTTCCATTGACCTATTTTGACCCATTTAGTGCACATTTGTGACACTTTTTTTGCCTAGTCTTTGAACCATAGTGACAACATTACCATGTTGACCCTTTTTGAATTTTTTATCACCTCATGCATACCAACCCACTTGTGTCTTTTTGGGAGTACTTACTACCTCAAATACCCATGATACTTGACTAGTTTGTGTTTTCACCAGGAGCACTTCTTACCTTAGATACCCAATGAATTGTATACCTTGATTTTGAGACTTGCATTTATGAGTGTTCCTAACTACCACACTTATAGGTGATCATGTGTCTCACTTGTCACTTTTCCCTCTTAGCACCAACCCTTATTTTTACCAATGTTGGTAACTTTAGCCTTTACATGACCTTAACACACACTTCATCATATTTTGTCCACAAGTTTACATTATCAAATATGCAACCAACTTGTCCCCCACCTTATGTCTCACCATTTACAACTTATCAAACCTGCACCCTATTTTGTTCTACCTCATCAACTCTCAGTTTGAGGGGTAAAACCTCCTCCCATGCTCGAGGCAACCAAACCTTTGACCTATACTCCATTTTTATTTTATAGCTCATTTATTCAAGCTGCATAACAAAAAAGGGAAAATTTAGACACTAGAAATTTGTACACCTATGATATTGAATGTCAAAAACACCCCTAGACCCCCTTGGGGTCTATTTACCCTTTGACCATTAAGCAGACCAATCTTAGTTTAATTAAACTAACTTAAAACTAGACTTCTCCACCTTTTTGGCCTTCACCCTCAATTGGTAATAGTCAAGATGATCAATGATGGTCACCTTAACCATTGATGGTCAGGATGCACCTCTTAACCAAAAGCATGCAAGCTTTCACTGACCTCTTCTAAATATAACTTGTTTAATTCATATTGAAAGCCTTTGCATGGACATATTATATTTAGATGGCCTAGTTATACCTTCACTTCCACCTCTTGCTTGTACCTATAATAGAAAGATGCCTAGGAGGTCAAATCCATCTTACATAATTATTAGGAGCTCAAGGATTCAAGAGTTTTATTTTTTAGGTCAATCAACATCATCATCATTATCAAGCATTATCAAAAATCTCATTGAGAGATGACCTATCATCACCTCTTAACCAAGTTCTCGAGTACCATTACTCTACTAGAATCAAGCCAGATTTCACCAATAGGCTAATTGCTTCAACCACTCACCTAATAAACTTTGAGTAAGACAAGTACTTGTTTGTCAATATTCACATACTTTATTTCCATTTCACAATTAGCCTAACCCTTATCCATCTCCTAGAATCCATTTTTTAGATCTTATTATTTATAAATTTACAAACCCAAAACTTAACAAATAAATATTGATGATTGACTCAACTATCAATGGTTTTCCTAACCACCAATGGTCACCTTAACCACAAAAGATCACCTTAACCATCAATGGTCACCCTAACCATCAATGGTCATTATTGTAGTGAAAACTAACAAGCTATTTTCACCCACTTACCCTCAACCAAACATTATTCTCTATATTTCTTAGCACTCATAGACCCCTTTCCAATTTTTTGAAGCATACCCCAATCCCTCAACACTAGAATTAATTATTTTATCACTAATTTTATCATTTCTAGTTTATTTTCTCAAGCAAACATTCTTGTGTTGAATTTTAATACCTTTTGATTATTGATGCAAGTACCTTCTTTCTAGTTTTGTGAACTTAATTATTTAAAACATGTGGATTGATGACACCTAAGGAAGTTCTCACTTCTGAGATCTAGCTAACACTAGGAAATCTACTCAAATATCTATCTAACAAACAAGTTTTATTTAGTGCTTTCTTATCTGCAGGTTTTCCTCCCAAGCTAAAGAGGAGCTATTCACAATCTTTTGATTCAATGTGCACATAAACAAATAGGTTTTTAAAACACACCCATATTGAGTTTATTTTCTCTTTTCCCTAGAACTTAAGTGAAAATTTACATGAAACAAATGCATTTTAATGGTGTTTTATCTCACACATGCAAAGGTTTCAGGAGTAGTTTGTGGCATGGTTGGATTCCCTTATGGAAAGTGCTCATATGGTGCAAATACAAGGTCATGAGATTAATTAAGGAAAAATATATATCTATACAGATTAAAATTTCCAAGAATATTGAATTTGGTACCCATACTTAGTCAATTTTTATTATTATAAAGATATGGACCTAGTGGAGATCCAACAGTTCATGAGAGTTTGTACTTCCAAATCAATAGTTTACATTAAGTCAAATGGGTAAATGGGATAGATATTTTAAAAAGATAAAGATCAAGCATCTTATAGAACATCAAAAGAGTGAATTGGCTCGAAGATGTTAGGAAGAATTGAGATAAGGATAAGTGTTATAAGTTTAAAGTTGAGCAAATATAAAGATCATGCATCTTCCAAGGACCAATGATGAGCAAATGTTCATACTAACAGAAATCAATAGTACACATGGCCTGTTAGTAAAGTGATTATAAGTCATGTGATGGTGCCAAGTGTTATGATCATGGGGGTTCTAAGAAAGAACAAATGGTGAATACTACAAGGTAAGGACTAGCTTGATCCATAGAGATTGATAGTGTATTTTGAGTCAAGATTATAAGAGTGCATGAGATGAGGTCAAAATGATAGAGGTTTAACACTTACAAAGTGGCACATCATGAGTTAATTTTGAATAAGATTGAAGGTATATATTTTTATCTAAGAAATGAGTACATGATATGATAGCATGATAACCAAAGTTTAACTGTGACCATTTGAATTCAAATATTTAAATTAAAAAAAGGTAAAAACTAGTCTATGGTTTTTGGATCATATCTTTTGATCCAGGATGAATTTGCTCATGATGTAAAAATAAAAGATGAATAGGACTCCATTTCACATATAGTGAACCTAATTTTAATATTTAAAAGTGTGTATAATCAAATTTATTAAGGTTCAAATTTTATTATGTGTTCATGCTTGTTTTATAAGTGACCCATGAAGAGTAATTGAGATTTTTTTATATTATTTCGATATCTATTGATGAATTAGCTATTGGGAAGTATTTTAAACTCTATGAGGATGATATATGTGAATTATTAAGTTTTGATCATTTGTATACAATATGATAAAATTTATATAATTTAATTATGTGTTCATTGATAATGATTGTGTGCACAAAATGTTGTTTGAGCATACATAGAGGTGAGAAAATATGACTATGACCATTTGAGGATGTCAAAGTGGGAATAAAGAGTAGAAACATGTATTATAATGTGGTCCTATGTTCTTATTTTATTAGATAAATTTCTAAAGGAGTGAATGGGTTCACATGAGACCTATAAGGGCTACAAGGGCCTTATTAAAAGATGTAACTTGTTAAGTGTGACCCATTTATGCTATGGCCAACCTATGAATATTTTATTTATATATTTCTTGATGAGATAGTTCAGTTAAGTGTTAATGCATGAATAATGGCTGACTACAATGATGATGATCATAAAAGCTCTATAAATAGTGAAATCAAAGATGGCGATTTATAGACTTTTGTGTGAAAAATTGGGGAGAGATTTGAGAGAAGCTTGTGTGTGTGACTTAGGGAGTGAAGGAGGGGTAGAATGCCTTGAGGATGAGTTGAAGAGAATAATATAATCAAGGCTATTTTTATGACCTATATGTCATAATTTTGTTTGCAGAATACAGCTCTTGTTCATTGAGTATCAACAAAGGTAAAGAGTGTTAATCAGAGTTTCATCATCAGGTGTTGAAGACATCAGGTCATAGGTGGATGTGTTCATAGGTGTTTTTATGAAAAATAAACATCTAAGATGGTTATATCCTTATTTCAAGGTGAAACTTTCTAAAATTCTAGTTATTATTGCATCTCAGCTAGACAAGTGCTGAAGCACCTTGTGGGATTATAATCTCACTAAATAGGGATTGTAGTTCCTTGATCAGTTGCAATTGGTCTAAATTGGTTTTTGTTATTATAAAATAGTATTTAAATTGAAATTTACAATGGATTTTTTTCCCCAAGAGGGTTTCCCATGTATGTCATGTTGTCTCTCTTGCTCTTTGCTATGAATGTTGTGTATGCTTCATGAATGCTTGTGGTAACTGGTTAAGCATTTGTAAAGATTGAAATTCAAGATGGATTACTTGGGTTCACAATTTCACCCCCAGTGATTATACCTATAAAAATAACCATACTATTTGAGATTGGAAACAACATGTATCCTTTGTTTTAAAGACTAATACAAGAAGATAAGCTTCTGTAACTCATGAAACAATATATGTAGACTTTAGTGGTGTCTTCTACTAGAAAGATGAGAGTGATGCTTAAAAATTATTCACCTTCAAACTATAAAAAATATTTGAAACCTTTTAATAAGTATGCTCATAAATTTATATATCACTTACACCCCTTGGTTTGCTCAGACCAATCCAAACAAAGAAGAAAATAGAAGCCTTTGGAGATGTAGGCAGCTTCGAGGCACTAATAATATTAGCAATGGTTATTGAAGCACATATCACTAAAATTGGAAATATGGCCATGAATTTTTAGTAAATATAAAATAATATCACCCACCAAAATCATTTGATTTGACTCATCTCCCCCTATCTTTACCAAGATGAAACTGGTTGACCTTTTTAGCTTGTCCATGAGAGCAATGTGTGTGAGAGAGAGAGGTCAGTTTTTGATAATTTTTTATCTATAAAATATGATTTTGAATGGAAGTGACCTTTAAGGATCCAAATATACACTTTTGAAGTATCCAAATGTGCCATAATTATTATATAATTTGTACAAAAATTAAAACTCCCACTTTTCCAATCGATTTTCTTATTTTCAACATTGAAATTACAAGATGTTAGTCTAAAAATAGTTTATATGAATAATTATGACATGAGGGATTTTGGATAATCTTCTTAATAACTTATATTATTATATAAATTGTATAAGTTCAATAAATGACCCACAAGGTGACCTTATATGACTTAGGATAAACTATATAAATGTGACAAGGGTGAAAATATAAATTTGAACTCATTAAAGACCATGTGACACATTTTACACCTTAGGAGACCCTATGAAAAGTTTGAAATACATAGGGGGTTTACCTAATTTAATTTGGGATCAAATTAGTCAAAAATAGGTAAATAAAATGTTTCTTACAATAGGAGGTAGAATTCTACTCAAAGAACCAAGGCAAACTTTAACAATAGTATGGTGACTAGATTATTTAGTTGAGAACAAAAAAACTTCCCAAGGGATTAGTGACTATTGAAAACATATTAAATTAGGATGATCAGTTAAGGAAAGATAAATTTAACATGTTATCCAAGGAATATCACTATGAGAAGGTTACCATCCTTAAGAATAGGCTTCTCAATCTAGGCAAAGTGAGCACAAGGGAAGAAAAGGCAGCCTTCATAGTGTTATGTTAAGAATTTATGGACATCTTTGCTTGGGATTAAAATGATTTGAATGGTTCTGAACCTAGTTTGTCTCAACATACTATATAATTGGAGGTAATTTCTAAACCTGTAAGGCAAAATCAAAGACTAGTCAACCCCAAGATTGAACTCCTCATGAGGAAAGAGTTGACTAATCTCATTGAATCAAACATCATATTCCCCATAAAACACTCTTTATGGGTTTCTAGCATTATGAATAAAAAGAAAAATAATGGGGAGATAAGTTTATTTTTATATTTTATGGATCTCAATAGGGTGTCATTGAGAGACTACTACCCTTTGCCATCCATAGATAAGATTCTTCAAAAGGTTGGATGTTTAAAAATTTTCTCTTTGATTGATGGATACTCAAGGTATAATCAAGTGTTGATGAATGAGGAAGACCAACAAAAATATATTTTCATAACTAAGTGGGGTACTTATGCTTACAAGAAGATTCCCTTTGGGTTATCCAATGTAGGGGCCACCTTCCAAAGGGTAATGGGTGTAGCATTCCAAGGACTCATCAATGAGATGGTGATCATGTACTTTGATCACATCATATTATTTTACAATAATGTAAAAGACCACTTAACACACCTAAGGCTAATATTTTATAGGTTCAGGAAATATAGGTTCTTATTGAATCCCTAAAAGTGCATTTTTTTAGTCCATAAAGGTAGATGTTTAGACCACATTATGTTTAAATAAGGCCTTTACTCTAACCTAAGAAGATAAGTGCAATCCTTGCTCTATTACTACCCAAGCACAAGAAAGGATTGTATAGATTTTTAGTCAATATTAACTTCATAATAAGGTTTATCCTTGGGTTTATTGAGTTAGTAAGACCTCTAAATTCTATGATCAAGAAGCATAAATACTTCACATGGACTAAAAAAGGAAAGAGAAGCTTTGAATCCATCAAAAATACCATTTATAAAGTTCCCACTCTTATCAACCCTAATTTTTCAAGATACTTCTTTTTTATGCCTTCTTAACCAATGTGATGCAGAGCATGCACAAGATTCCTTCTCTTATCCTTGAATAAAGGATCACTTCTTTGGTTTTAGGATTAAGAAAATATGCACCATTAAAAAGTATAGAACATATAAATTATTTCAAGAACATAAGGCATTTATTTTTATTATGAGAGTCCCTAAAAATAATCTATACCCCTTTCTTAGACTATCTCAAACACCTACTTTCTTCTTATCCAACTCTGCCAATGTAATATTCTATCCTTGTAGCCTTGTTTGACTGATAATGTCCTTGTACAAAAAAATTATACACTATTATGGATTTAAAATGTTATAATCTCCTTTACCTTATTTAAACACACCTATGGGTCAAATTTTAAGACCTATCTCACTTCCTAGGTTCACTTTCACCTTTGTAGCCTTCCAAATTAGGCCTCTTTTAGCCCTTTCTCAAGACCACCTTCTAGAAGATCATACTATATGTACTATATGGTCCTAAAACTATTTGAATAATTTGTGTCATGTCAAAATAAATTATAATACAAGTTTTTATGAAATTTTTAAGGTTACTTTTCTCATAATAGACAAAACACTAGTTGCCAAGGTTTGGGATGACTGAATAAGCTGAGAGTGGTCTAAAATCAATATCTTGATATAGAAATAGGTTAAAATAAAAATAATGATTGGAAACATTATATATAGGCTAGATGAAACTTTTTAATTCTTTAATAAATTCCCCAAATCCCTTAGTATGTTCAAAATGGAAAGATCTCAATCATTCTTGATTGTGTTCTTTAGCAGAAAATAGGGTATACACATGGTTTTTGTTATTTTTATTTACCAAAAATATTTATATCCTATCTTAGGTTTATTCCCATGTCAAAACACTATATAAATAATATGTATTAATTTTTCATTCCCTTTGGACTTTAAATAAGATTCAAAATAAAGAACACAATAACAAACAGAGGGTTTCAACAAACTTTCTCAACACTAACAGTCATTATAACCTATGAATAGGTTCTCACACATTATTGACTTATCAAAAACTTATGAAATATAATTTGAATACAAAAAATACCCATTTAATTATTTAAAATACTCATAATTCTATACCAAAAGGATCAAATGCTACACCAATTTGTTTACACAAGACTATATATGCATGCTCCCTACTATCAGGCCTGGTTGTCTCTATAAATAAGCCTGTTTATAACTTTTGATAAATGTTCCTTGAATAAAATTAGTGAATATTATAAATCACAACCAAAATCAATCATATTATTAAATCATTTACCACAGGAGGGTCCAAACACACCTCATAATCTCAGTTCTCAACTATGTAATGTCAAAAACATAGAATTTCTTATAACATACTCCTTTATTCATCCAATTTCATTATTTACATGTCCATTATATATATAATTAAAATGGAATAAACTATATAAATAATAAAAATAACTCTACAACCTTATACCTAGATGCATAACTGAATCTTGGAGGCCTTTTCCACATAGAAGTCACTGAACTTACATTACCATTTTCATGTTTTCTCAATATATGTACTTTATGACCATGTATATAGACTTAATAAGTTATTTATGACAATTAAATATTATTAATAACTCTTGGACACATATTTTACATGGTCCAACCCCTTTACACCTTCAAATAATGCATGAACATCCTTCCACAAGGCTTAAAAATTCAAATTTTCAAATAGTGGTAGTTTTGGATGGAAACTCCATAATTCAAATTTTATACAACTTTTCCTAACATAGATCACTATTAAGACATAATTAGGACCTAACACACATATAAAACATCTAAAATATAATTTAAATACAAAATTGAATCTATTTTGGGGTTGATATAGGATGCCCCTGAATCATACTAGTAAGCTAAAGAAATTTTGCCATAGGAATCAACTTGGTGTATATTTATCTTTAGTTTCTTTATACCTTAGAGTTGAGGGTTGATACTAATAATTTCCTCTAATATATTAACATGTTATTGGGCCCCAAAATTAGTCCTCCTCTAGTTCTTCTTTAATGGTGTACCTGCACATACAATAAACTTGTTAAGGAAAACACTGTTATTATCTTCTACTTGCTTTGGATGTGCAAACCATGCTTATACTCCTTAAAAATGATCCTTAAATATATTACTTCCATAAGACACCACTGATGAAAATTTTTCTTCTCTATCATTCACCCATTCTCCTTGGTACACTTCACCTCATACATATCAACTATTTGGTCCTTATATGCCATTTGTTTCCATAAATACTTGGTTTGTTGTTGCATATCATATTCATAAATATTATTTACCTCATTTATACACAAGGAATACATGTTATTTTTTAAATTATCATTATCTTGATGTAACACTCTCATACTATTCCATTCACTTGGCTGTCCTTATTGGACCTGTTGTACACTACTCAACTCCTTTCCATCTCTTGTCTTTTCAAGACTTTATCTCATGAATTTGAGCTTACTTATCATGCCTTATATGAAATCAAAAATATAGATATTTACCAAATTCTGATAAAAACTTTCAAATAACTCATTCAAAAACTTACTTGAAATTTTTTTACTTGGCATAGGTTCACATTCCTCATCTTGGGCTACCTCAATCTCTTTAGGTTGTTCATCCATCTTCACTTCTTCATCCTGATGCTGCACTAATTATTTGTAACCTACAAACAATACCTTATAAAATACACCAAAAAAATTGTCATCATTCTTCAAAGGCAATAATATATGCTTGATTCCTTTGTTCTCTAAAGAATAGGTGTTCTTCGCCCCATCATGACTAGTTGACCTATAAAACTATGAAGGCCTTCCTAATAATACATGAAAAACATCCATGGGGATGATATCACACATGACCTAATCCATATAGGTCCTAATATAAAAATATACTAAGTACTATTCATTAATAAGCACATTATATCCTTTTTGAATCCATGAAACTTTGTAAGGTGCAGGATGAGGTAATATTTTGAGACCAAGTTTGCTTACCATCTCATTAGAAACCAAATTGTTTGTACATCCTAAGTATATTATCATCTTACACCATTTACCATGGGACTTACATGTTATTATAAAGAGTATTCTTTATTGAGTAGGTTCTTTCTCATTTAGTGTCTTCAATAATGTCCTCCTCATCAAGAGTGACTCTCCTTCTTTAGGTTCCTCTATATGTGAAGTTGATCTAACACTCTCTTCCTATGTAGGATGCACCACTTTATTTCTTATCTCATTCCTATAACTCCTTTCTTGTTGCTCCTCTAGACACTTCCAATACTTATGACCTACATATTTGTTACATTTGAAACAATTTCCCATAAAAATAGTAGTCCCTCTTCCTCTAGCATCTCCACCTCTATAATATGGACTCCTACCTCTGTAACCACCTCTTTTTTGTGTTTCATGTCTTTGTCTATTACTTTCACCTTCCTGATATGCATTTTTTTTGTCATACTCTCCTCTTCCTATCACTTGTTTACCTCTTCCTCTTTCTTAAAATGTATGCCTTCTTACTAACTTCTCTTTAACTTTCAAGGATGTTTGGTATGCTTATTTAACTATTTTCAAAGTCAATATATTAATCTGATCTTGTATGAAGAACTTGAGACCATTTAGGTACCCTACTACCTTCTCATCATCCTCTTTTAAGTGTCTTGTTCTAATTGTCAACCTATGAAACTCTTTTATGTATTCAATCACTAAATATTCATTTTGTCTGAGATTATACAACCTCCTAAAAAAATGTGTATGTTAATCTTTAGGCATGAACTTTGCCTTCATATTCATTACCATCCTATCCCATGACTAAATTTTGGATTTACCTCTTCTCCTTCTCTCTTCCTAGATTCCATCCTACCACAAATAAGTATTTCCTCTTAATCTTGTGACTAAAAATGTCACTTTATTGGTATCATCCACCTCCTCATACTCAAAATAATTGTCCATGGCTATTATCCAATCCACCAAGTCATCCACATTTAGATTAACTTCATACATTAACACATCTAGCTTTGGTTTTGAACCCATATTCATCATGGATTTGATCAATATTTATTCTACTCTATCTTTTATTTATTATTAATCTTCTACTCTAGTAGTTTCCTCTTCTCTATCACTATCATCTTCATCTATGACCCTTCTTCTTTGATCTATCTCTATCATTGCCATTCTAGCCTACATGTTCCTCATTTGAATGACAAAATTTGCCACATTATGTTGAATTATTTCAGCTGATATATGTTGAATTCTCCTTGCTACCATTTTTTAATTTTAATATTATCCTTTGACCATCATTATTCTCTAATACCAAAATGATGTAGATCTTGCACAAGATTCCTTCTCTTGTCCTTGAATAAAGGATCACATTTTTGGTTTTATGCTTAAGAAACTATGCACCATTAAAAAGTAAATAACTTATGAATTGTTTCAGGAACACAAGGTATTTATATTTCTTATGAGATTCCCTAAAAATAATATATACCCATTTATTAGACTATCTCAAACACCTACTTTCCTATTATGCAACTCTGCCAATGTAATATTCCATCCTTGAAACCTTGTTTGACTGATAATGTCCTTATACAAAAACAATTACACTCTATTATGACTTTAAAATGTGATAATATCATTTATCTTATGTAAACACACCTTTGGGTCAAATTTAAAGACCTCTCTTACTTCCTCGGTCCACTTTCACCTTTGTAGCCTTCTAAATTAGGCCTCTTTTAGCCCTTTATCAAGACCACCTACTAGAAGTCCATACTATAAGTATTATAAGGTCATAAAAATATTTTAATAAGTTAGGGAATGTAAAAATACATTATAATACAATTTTTTGTTATTTTTTTAGGGTTACTTTTCTCATAATAGACAAAACCCTAGTTGTCAGGGTTTAGGATGACTGAACAGGCTAAGAGGTTTAAAATCAATATCTTGATCTAGAAATAGGCTAAAATAAAACCAATTATTGTAAAATTTATATATAGGATACATAAATTTTTTTAATTATTTAATAAATTCCTCATATCCCTTATTATGTTCATAATGGAAAAATCTTAGTCATTCTTGATTGTGTTCTTTAGTAGAAAACAGGGTATACACAAGGTTTTTGTTATTTTTATTTACCAATAGTATTTACAACCCATATTAGGGTTTTTAAAACATCAAAACACTAGATTAAAACTATCTCCTCCTTTTTTATTACCTTTGGACTCTAAACAATATTCAAAATAAAGAACATAGTAACAAACTCATGGTTTCTCCAAACTTTCTCAACACTAAAAGTCATTATAACCCATGAATAGGTTCTCACACATTAGTGACTTATCTAAACCTTGTAAAATATCATTTTAATCCAAAAAATACCAATTTAATTGTTAAAAATACTCATAATTCTATACCGAAATGATCAAATGCTACACCAATTTGTTTACATAAGATTGTATATGCATGTTCCCTACTATCAGGCTTGGTTGTCTCTATAAATGAGACTATTTTTAACTTTTGATAAATTTTCCTTAAATAAAATTAGTGAATATGAAAAATTACAACCAAAATCAATAATATTATTAAATCACTTACCATAGGAGGGTCCAAACACACCTCATAATCTCAGTTCTCAACCATGCAATGTTAAAAACACAAACTTTATTATAACATAGTCCTTTATTCATCCACTTTAATTTTTTACATGTATATTATATATTTCCTTGAAATGTAATACACTATATAAATACTAAAATTAACTCTACCACCTTATACCAAAATGCACAACTAAATCTTGGAGGCTTTTTCCATGTATAAATCATTGAACTTACATTACCATTTTCATGTTTTCTCAATATATGCATTTTATGACCATGTATATAGACTTAAGAAGTTATTTAGGAACATTAAATATTATTAATACATCTTGTACACCTATTGTACATGGTCCTACCCCTTTACACCTTCAAACAATGCATGAACATCCTTCCACAAGGCTTAAAAATTCAAATTTTCAAATAGTGGCAATTTTGGAGGGAAACTCCATAATTCAAAGTTTATGCAACTTTTCATAACCTAGATCACTCCTAAGACACAATTATGACCTAATAAACCTATAAAAAATTAAAATCCAAAATTGAAACTATTTTTGGGTCCATATAGGATGCCCCTGCATCACAAAGACACCATTTCTGCCATGTTAATGCAACAAAATAGTGAGGGCCTTGAGAAACCCATAGACTTATTTAGTAAAAAATTGGAGGAATATGAAGAGAGGTACACCTATGTGGAGGACAATTTTAATTTATTCATGAAATGTATCAAAACATTTAGACACATGGTGTTCAATAATAAAATCTATGTCATGGTGGTTCACTCTAGCATCAAGGACTTCCTTCTTAACCGAGACTTGAGTGAAAAGAGAGTAGGATGGGTGACTAGATTCATGAAATATGATGTAGAATTGAATATCACCAAGTTATTAAGAGATATATGATTGTGTGAAAACTTGGTAATAGATATGAAAGAGGGCAAATAAGTGGTTTGGCAATGCAAAATGATCACCAAGTAGTTACACCTACACCCTATCCCAACTGGACTCAAAACATGGAAACATTCCTTCTAATAGGATAATGTCTTATAGGCATAGATAGGACAATAACAAGGTATTATAGGCTGAAATAAATCCCTTATGTCTCTATTGATGGATTTATATTTAAAAATGATTTTGATAGCATGCTTTTAAGGTGTGTGGAGACTATTCAGGTTGACAAGCTTATAGATTAGTTTCATGATGGGCTTATAGGAGGACACTTTGTAGCCAAGACCACAACAACAATTATAATGAGATCATGCTACTTCTAGCCAATATTATTTAAGGAATCCAATGATTGGGTCAAGAAATGCCAAAAGTGTGCTATGTTTATTGGGAAATAAAGACTAGCTGCCTTACCTCTCGAACCCATCCATGTGAAAAAACCATTCATGTAGTGGGGGATAGATTTTGTAAGCATGATACACCATCCATATAGTGTAGGACACAATTGGGTTTTGATTTCTATAGACTAATTAACTAGGTGGGTGCAGGCAGTAGAACTTAAAGAGGAAAATAAAAAATTAGTTTTGGAGTTTTATGATAGCCTAATAACTAGATTTAGGATCTCCTCCACCATTATATCAAACAATGCACTAGATGTCAATAGTTCAAGGGTGAGTGAATGGGATATTAGCTATTGAATCTACCATATAACTTCCTCAAGATGCTATCCACATGGAAATGGACTTGTATATTCCACCAACAAGAATCTAATTAGAATAATAAAGAGAACTATGGAGGACAATCAGAGGGAGTGGCATACCAAACTAAGGACAACTTTGTGGGAAGAGAGGATCACTCCGAAGAGAGATAATAGTCATTAACCATACCTTATTGGCTATGGTAAAGATGAAAGGTTTCCCATATCTTTTTAACTACCATCCCTGGAATTGACACATCAACTTGAGCTAATGGAGAATGGTGCCACAAAAGTAAGGATGAATCAATTGAGGGAGCTATAAGAGACAAGAGATGATATTGTGCATTCCATGTGATCCCATAAAGATCAATTAAAGATGGAATTTTAAAATATAAATTCTTCAAGGACCTTCCAATAAGGTGATATTGTGCTTAAGTGGGATGAAGACTAAGCCAAACTAGGTAAACACTTAAAGTTTGATAGCCTATGGAGTGGACCTTACACTATAATCAACTGTAAAGATCATAATGCCTTACAATTTTCAAGGTTGAATGGTGAGGAAATCCATATAATTTTCAATGTGATGTTCCTTAAGTATTTTTATTAAGAGGAACATATTATCCTTTTACATAGTAGTTTATTTCTCCTTTCTTCCAAGTGTTATGGCACGAGTGCTTTATTAATTTCTTGTTTGGTTATCTTATTGATTTTTAGCTGTGTGTATTTTTTGTGTTCCTTTGTGTCTTATTGTGTGTCTTGTGAGTATGTTATATTCATTAATATTTTCAAGGTGTTAAGAATGAAGTGTCAGCCCAGTCAAAGAGGTCTTTCAATTGAGTCATGGTTGTTATGCAAGAAATCCTAGGTCCCCTTGACCAGCAAGCATGTCAATCCTTCAGAGTCACCAATGATATTAACTTATTTATACCACTGGGCTTATAATCTGTCAAAATATACCAAATGAACACTTGAGCTTAGCCTTGGTCACCTTCTTGTGTCTTTAAAGTGTCTTGATAGCCAAAGAGGAGGTAATTTATCCTTAGGAAGTGAAGAAACATGTTCAAGTAATGAGTCATGTCAAAAGTGTCAAGGTGGCCCCATCTCATATTGTTTAAAGTTATGTCAAGACATAATATTGTGATAATGGTGTATAAGAGTCTATAACAAGACTTAATGTGGGCCTTATGATCCAATCATACTCATGAAAGGTGATGTAACATACTACAATGTATAACCAGTCATATGCTTAGTTGAACATGCAAAGAACCTACATAAATGAGGGCATAATTTAGAATATTAGGGTCTAATTTAGAGAAATATGATGACTCTTGTGTAATCCTTAGCATACTTTAAGGTTCTTTAGTATATGTTAAGTTATTCATTCCCCTCAATTAATGTTTGATTTGAAGTTATGCATATTTTTCCTTGAAAGGGGTGTCTAAACCATGAATGTTATACTTTTATGACCTTTACGACCTCATTGAGACATTATAAAGAGTTAAAGACTCCAAATGGGACTTAGTGTCATCATAATACCTTTCTAGGGAGGTTTTATATGCAAAAAGGAGCTCTTTTAGGGGTTAAATTCTTTCCATCCACTACAAGGGGCTTACACATGTGAAAAATGACTTTTCACCTTCCCTCCTTCCATACACCATATTTTGAAAGAATTTTTGACTCCTAATTTCCCTCCTTTTTTAGACCAATACCTTTCAAGATCTTAAAGATGAGAAAATTCAAGAAAATGATGCTTTGTAGGTGTTTTCAAGATTTTACAGACTCATAAAATATGGTTAGGGTTAGAAAAAGGTTAGAAAATTCATGGGGGGTATCTTTTAGGAATGTTAGACAATGATTCATGTTTCATATGTGTAAGGAAAGGTACAAATGGTAGCAAGATTTCCATCAAGTCATTTGTAAGCTCATAAGGGCCAGTTTGTGATGGATGGTATGGTTTGTCTAATAGGAGGCATAACCCAAGCTCTTAGAAAAAGGTGGGGTAACTAGTGAGATTGAAATTAGTGGAATTATTTTTTAGATCAAGGCCCCTATATATATGAATAATCACTAAGACCTCTAGGTGGTCTTAAACCCTTTCCAAACCCCATAAGATTATATACAAGTAGATTGATGAAAAACATGAGCTCATTGTGATATCTTGAGCATAAATAAAGGTATATAAATAATTGTTGAATGTTTTGTCCCCATATAAGCATGTTATAATATAACTTGCAAGGACAAATCAACACACAATCTCCCTAGGTTGGCATATTATAAGTCATGAGCAAGAATTGATGTGTTTCATGAAGGAGAAGAGCATGAAAATGATCAGTGAAAATTTTCATGGCTTCCTCTAGGTTCCTCACATACCTCATTTGGTCATCATTTTATCAAAATAGATCCCCTTCAAACTTATTAAGATAAACCATGTGAAGAAAGGAAATAAGCTTCAAGCATGGTTTAACTTGTCTTCATGACAATCAATCTTTAGGCTAAAAGTATAAATGGTGTATTCTTCAGGTTACATAGGTGTTTTAGGCATATAAAAGAGCCCCTATCTCAGAATAAATAAGCCTCTTTATTAACCTTAATAATAAAACCCATGAACTACCTCCAAATGCATTCATAATCCTTCTTAGCAGGGTTTAAGGTTTATTATCATTGTTTAAGGTTTTTGTGAACTTCTAGGTTTCAATTTTTCCTTTAAGATGCCTGATTATCCAACTCCAAATGCATTACTTTGTTGAGTATATAGATAAATACTTTTTTGGTCTTAATATATGCTCTTAGATGAGAAGTAAAAATTTAATTGAGGTCTCCCAAAAGACATATCCTATGGAATGACTTCATTAGACCATTTTCACCTCTTAATAGGCTTTGGATTTTAAACTCACAACTTTTAAAGGACTATGTTATCACCACCTATAAGTTCAATTCCTCATGCCAAAGTTTATGCCATGAAAGTAAGGTCAAAAATTGCACAATGCCATGAAAGGCTAATGGAACTATGAGAAGAAATAAACTCAATCAAAGTTTAGACATATGAAATAGGCCAATGATAGAGATGAGAAGGTCAAGTTCATACCCAACCTTCAAGGAGTTTCCCTTGATTCACCACCTACAACTGAACCTAGGAAAATGAGGGAAAATGACATATATTTGTGAAAATGACTATTTTAAAAGGTTATTGAGGTTCAGGGAAGTCAAATAGGTTCTCAACAAGGTGTATAAACCTTTATCTTACTCATAGATCTATAGTAGGACTCTATTTATAACCAAATTCTACAAATGATCACCTCTAGATAGGTTGTCTTCCACTCTGGGAAAGGAATACCATATACATATGAAGGAGGGAGCTCAAGAAAAGGATCAGAATATAGAGGCTATATTGTTTAAAGGAAAAGGATACATGAAGGGGTAGCTAAATAAGCTAACTCAAGCATATAAAATTAGCTTAATACAAGCAAGTCTACCTAGCAAGATGAGATACCTAAATTGGTTTGAATTACAAAGGAATCCAAATATGTAAAGGTTATCCCATGGTAGTGTATAGAATTTGTAAAATCCTTAGGATCTCTAAAAATAGAATCAAGTTTGAAAGAGTTTCTTAGGCTTGCTTGAGCATTCATGACACACAGGCCTGTGTGTATGACTATAGAGTGATTTGTGATGGTAGAGTTAAGGGAGACCTAGTTCAAGAAGTATTGTAAAACTCTAAGAGAACACTACATGAAACACCCAACTCTATAAATAGTAAATAAAGAGGGATACAAACCATTCAGGTTTATGACATCAACCAATCCAAACACTCAAGTTGAGCCATTAATGGTCATGGCAAACCTAGAAGGGAATGACATAGATAAAAGTCTAAGTAGTTATGAGATTGTGAAAAAGATTGGAATTGGATAGAATAGGGTGATAATATGACCTTGAAGTCACTAATGCACCTACAAGTGGTCTAAGGTCTTGACGCTCAGTTTAGGCCTATAAGGCCTAAAACCCTCCATAAGCCCTAAAAACCCCAACTTCATCTTGTGACATATTCAAATTCCCCAGGTAGACCTAAGGCCACAAAAAAAATGATGATGTTATATGTTCTAATAAGGTGTTTTAGGTAGGGAAATGGTCATTTTGGCCTAACTACCCCCCTTAATCTCTATAACCCCAATCTACAATTTTGAACTACTGATTCATATACTCATACCTTATATGGAAAGATGCATGGGACCTAGTGATCTTAGGGGAATTTGGGGAAACCTATCCAATTACTATATAGGGTATAGATATTTGTATTTTAGAGCTTAAATATATGAATGATCCTTAACACTGTTAGCATACCTAAAAAACCTAGTGAAAACTTGAAGGTTGCCAACTTTTACTTAGAGCTGGCCATACAAGGTGTACAGAACAAAGATATTTTAGGTATATTTGAGGGGGTTTATGTGCTCAACATTAATGGACTTAACTTTTTAATCTAAGACCTATACTCCATGAACCATCTTTAAGATGGTAGGCCACTAAAACCCTTCCTAAACCTTGATAAGAACTTGATGGAGGAGAACTAGAGGGAAATGCATCCAAATTACCTATTTTGGCTTAGGGAACACTTGAAACACATTATAAACTCTGAGAAGGTCCTGTTCATGCCATTATGTTATATGAACATAGGTATAGATACACCAAGTACCCTATTTTTATAAGGTTTTATGGTAATTTCAAGGTGCAATTCTATATGGAAAATTAAAAATAATTTGGGAGGGTGATGTGAAATATTTTTTTACCCTCTAAAGACATAATCTATACTAAATTTTCCCCTAGAAGTGATTTTATAGGCTTGGACTAGAGAGGCAGTCTAGAGGTGCTAGTGAAAGATGACCTAGTCACCTAGATGAGTAAGAATTGTAGGTGTGCACTATCTAAAAGGCACAAAACATGGTGTAATATTATTTTTTAGTACTAAAACATATTCACTAACCCATGTTCAAGGTTATATGCAAGTCTCATGGGCATCTAAGTGATTAACATCGAGTGATTAGGCCTGATTGCCTAGTATGCCTATTTGGTCAGTAAAATAAGATGGTTCTTGATGTAGAGGGATTATAAAGAGTAAATAGAGGGAAATAAACATAATTTTAACTTATAAATTTAGGAAATCATGCACATGTCATGCTAATAATGGAGAATTGGGCAGTTTTAAACCTAGTCAACATGCAAAAAGGAGAGGTAGGTTGTTTAATGATCCATGAAGGCCAAGTAGAAAATAATTCTACCTTTCTAAATACCCAAGGAAGAAGTGGCTAACCAATTGAGTGTTATCATACCTTAAATGAGGTTAACCAAAACTGAATTACCTTTTATCCACCACACTTATACACCCAAGGGCTCATTAAATACCATCAACCAGCCAAGGAAATAAATGTGAGAGAACATAGAATTGTTACTTTTCATTATTCATGCTTGTAAATTATGGTTAAGTGAATGAGGATAATCATGTTATTTCCTAAAGAATTCCACACCACATTTTTCCTCTCTTACCTTCTCTTGTTCTATAAATTAAGGCTCAAAAGCCATAATATGCATCCCTTGATTGGGTATGAATAAAATTTGACCAAATTATACCTTGTAACCTTTGGATTAATATAAGGGCTTGTTTACATTATCTTTGATAGCTTATTGTGTTATTTACTTATTTATTTGAATAAGTGGTTGAGTCTTATCTTCCTTATAGGTCCTTATTCTCAACTAGTTACTAGGGGATTATTTTAAACAAGTCATATGGTGTGTGAAAGTGTTGGTGATTATGATTGGATTAGAATATGATTGGTAGTGTCTTTAAATATACCTCCCATTCATCACCCTCAAGTTGTAATCATATAGAATATCCTCCATGTGAAGAATTTATGCTGAGGATTATCTTGGAGGATTGGTCTAGTCACTTATCCTTGTCTTATTCACAAGTGTTATTAAAGGGTCAAATAGAGTGGATAAAACATGTTGGTACATCACCTCCCATAGATTAGGATTGTTTTGTGCATTTTTTCTATCCCTTTTCATCAACAAGTTAGTAGGTTTGGAGATTGAGCCTAGATGATGCATCATTGGAGCTAGCCCCAAAACTAGAGGTTCATCTCACTCAATAAGTTACCCACACCTAGAGGTGACCTCATTATATCAGTTAGATGAGGTAGGTCTAAAACACCACTACATCAAATGTGCAATGTAGACTAATTACACACCCCATAATAATTTCATCCAAACATAGGGTTAAATAATCATATCACTTATAGTAATGGTGGTTAATACTTTAGGAAATATTTTAAGTGGGAAATATTAGTCCATCTCATTGTCATGATAGATCCTACATCTAAAATATAAACTCTCTTTTGGTAGGAAACCATGCACTCATAGACCCAAAACATCACAAGATTTAGGTGAATTAGAAAAAGTACACCCAATATGGATATACTATAAAGGTCCTTGTAGGTTTTGACCAATAAATCTTTGGCCTACTTATACCATCACCTATGATCCTAAATGTATCTAAATATATAATTTCAAGAAAGAGTATCATGCTGGTTCCCTTGTCCCTAACTAAAGGCAAGGTAAAAATACCAATGAATAACTTACGAATGTTAGGGATTTGACCCCTCTTTACCCTCGTCAACCATATTCCCTACTTGATACCCACTTTGAGTATCCCCCCATCATTTTAATAGGCATACCATATCTGAGCCTCTACCCTATCCATAACATCTCTAAAATTTAGTGTTGGCCTTATTGAAAACAATACACAAATCTTTTAAACATATTCTAGGATGATATTCCCCTAGATTGGAGCCCATGGAAACTAAAAGGTTTTATATCATGCATACCAAAAATTAAATGAGTGATGATTAGCCTATTGGCTGGGATAACCAATCTAATTTAATTTTTAAGGTGTTTACTAGATGTAAATCCTAGATTGTTAAAGGGTTGAGTAAAGAGGGTAAATATAGATGTTTATTGAAAATAACTAATTAAATTGATTTACCCAAACTAATGAGTGTAAACATAAGATTCACTTATCTAGAGTAAAATGAGTGTCCCTAGATGGTGATGATCCTAAAATAGGTCAAGAAGATAGCCTTGACCCCTTTCAATCTAGAACTAGAGCTTTGATTGCCTTAGGACAATAGTGCGGTGAGAGGGATATCAATACACTATGCTATGTTCAAATCACCGTGATAGTGTCCTTTTTTGGATAGGGGTCTTGAGACTTCTATGAATGCTATGACGTGGCTTAGGGGTTATACAAGTGTGTTCAAGAGCTCTTGATCATTTTTATGTATCACTATTTAGCTGATTTACCTTCAAAACTCTAATGAACACCTAGACATGCAAAACAACAATATCAAATGAAAAAGGAAAGGGAAAAAGTGGGTTATGGGATATTAAAATTGTGTGATACAAAAACCCTATTATTTTAATCATTTCCTACATTAACCCCAATGATAGTGGTTGCATATTGCATGTATTTATCCCTTAGGGAACATGCATAATCAATGTGCAAAGTATGCTAGAATGAATTTTGCTTTAACCCTTCTTTGATCAAGCATGCAAATCTATATGTGATGCTGAGTAATATGTAGAGTAATGAGCTATACTATTGACTAATTTTTGTATAATTATGTGCTAAAGTAGTAAGTTATAGATGTAGAATGCCTTGTGAGGCTCCTTATATAGGAGAAACTTTAATTTGATTGCAAGATGTTTGTTCACAGACTAATAAGATGAAAAGACAGATAAAACCATGAGAAGAGACCAAAAGGATGGGTAAGGACTTGGAATGAGCTAAAAATGTGACCACTAGAAAATAGTGCCGAGGTAGACACTAGTGTAGTGCACTGATATCTAGGGTTGAATTATTTTATTATAGGTAAATAAATGGGTAATGACTGTGACATCAATCTAGGTGGGCCTTTGATTGGGATAACATGACACAAGACCACTTAGGGTGTAACAAGTAGGGAAAATAACTCATAATAAGGACTAAAAAGACCAAAGTGACCATGTAAACAAGAAATTCATTAAACATTAAGAACTTCCTATGAAAGAGTTATAAAAGACATAGTACCTATGCTATTTGACCAAATTAAGGTGTGTAGATTTCCCCCTCTTATTATATTAATGAAAAGGAAATGAAAGTACTAGATTAAAATTAAAATAAAATATTCATACATGTACTTACTTGTGTGGATATGTTCTGGACCCAACCCACTTCTTAGCCAAAGGAGTGGATAGGCATGTGGAATACTAGCTGTGAAGAGGAAATCTATAATGTGGGTGTCCCCTATACTAAATCCAAGTAATTGACTAGATTATGAGAAACAAAGCCTTGTTTATCCCCACTCTAATATGTGACTATGTCTTATAATTAATATGTGACTATGAAGAAACAAACCCTACTTTCCCCCACTCTGACATGTAATTGAGTTTGAAAAGTAATCTATGAATGTGGAGGAACAAGACTTGCTTTCCCTCGATGTAGTATGTAACTAAGTCTAAGAATTAATCTATAAATGCGGAGGAAAAATCAATTATTTCCCCCACTTTGATATGTAACTAAGTATGATAAGTGAATGTGCTCGGAGGTCAAAAATATGTCTCAACCTACATCTTACACAATCTATTGTGATTTATTTCTAGTTTGAAACTATAAATCAACTATTATACACAACCATATGACCCAATATGGTGAAATTTTAGTGACAATCTTAGTGTAATATGGTAATCTGTGTATAGATAATGGTATTATTTTTCCATTCCATATGTATAACTTAATGAAATGATATGGGGTTAAGGACATGTGCCCTACATCACATCCCCAAACCAAATATCTATGTGATGTATTTGTGTATCCCATGTATAAAGTTGTATGTATGAATAGGGATGTTGTACCATGTATGTGCCACCATATTCATAATATGAGTTTAAATATGTTTAAAAATATTGTGTATAATCTAAGAATCTGGACTAGTGTCATGGGACCCCAAAAATATGAGTCAAAATGTGCATCTAGTTGTATGAGTATTTGAGGTCTGAGTAAAGAAAATTGTGTTTATATATATGAGTCACTGAGTAAATATATACATCTAAATGTCTAAGCCAATATGTGTTTCTTAATATATGAATATATGTATCTAAATATCTAATCCAATATGTGTATCTAAATATTTGAGCCAATCTATGTATCTAAATATTTGAGCCAATGTATGTATCTAAATATCTGAGTTACTGAATCAGAAGATTTGAGTCACTAAATCAGGAAATCTATGTCATTGAATCAGGAAATTTAAGTCACTAAATCAAGAAATTTGAGTCAATTATGTTAGTGTGAATAGTGTATTATTCCCCCTTTTGGTGAAATAGTCAAAACTATGTTAAGGGTATCAATCAAAAAGTGATATCGATAGATATGTTTGTGATAATTAGTGTTGATAATATGATTGTAAGATTGATATTTTGTCAATCATAGAGGAATCATTTTAAATTAGGACTAAGATAGACCCATGATATGTAGTGATTTTGCTTAGGAAATATGATTTTTATCATTTTTAGGGTTAAATCAAGTGGGATAGAAGTGTAACTAGTATAGTGCAAGGGATATCATTATCAATATTGCACATATCAAATAGATTAGAAATTAGAGCTATGGTTCTCATGATATCACGATTGAAATATTTGGGTAATAGTATGAGAAATTTTCATGTAGGGTTAACCTTAGGTAGGTGGCATTCTGAAAACATGACAAGGAGATGAGGAATGAATGTGATATACTATGAAGAGGTAGAAGCACTCATCTAGGCTAATGAAATGGTCACTCCGATAAGGATCCCCTTATTTTCTATGTTTTTGTTTTTTTTATTAAGCTTTTTAATCATTTTTAGTGGAATTTAGTTAGATTAGGGATCTTTCTAAGAGGGCCATGGTAGTGTTTGAAGGACAATGGTAGTGTCTTAGGCTACCACACTACCATCCATAGTCTACATTAATGTCCAATGTTATCATCCTATCTATAATGATAATGTATTATAGACTAAATACTATAATTTTTTTTAATTTTAAATTACATTTAATTTTTTTTTAGCATGTATATTTATCATTTGGAAATGTTAATGTCTGATTTTATGTATTTTTTAGGTGAATGTGCATATGAGGGAGTGCTTACATGAGTTACTCTTGGTAGACAATGAGAGAGTAGTTATGGATAGGTCTAGCTTGGGTTACATGGC
Source organism: Torreya grandis (assembly GCA_037957365.1). Classification (NCBI taxonomy): domain Eukaryota; kingdom Viridiplantae; phylum Streptophyta; class Pinopsida; order Cupressales; family Taxaceae; genus Torreya; species Torreya grandis. Next base: position 3,994,125 of record JARHVA010000980.1, read on the forward strand.
ATCACTTGCACTGATATCTTGGGATTACCATATAATGATTACACTATGTGAGTGGTGGAATGCTGATACATGTACATTTTGGATACCAAATGGAGAGGTTACTATTACCCTAGAGGATGTGTACATGATACTTAAATTTCTCATTAATGGTCAATTGGTAGTATTAAGTAGCAGCTAGGGATATAACTATAGACTAGGCCTTGAGGTATTTTATGACCATACCCCTGGGGACCAATCATCAGGGGAGTAGTAGTGATTTAATATTATATGTGATTATTACAACTAATGTTTTATAGTTGTGAATTTTTTTGGTGGTGTTACTAGCTTCATTTGTTGATGTGGATGGTGGTGGGGTATATTTTCATACAAGATATATGGGATTGTGTAAAACATAGAGGAGTAGGAGATTATATTCTCATGGGGTCATGTTTTGCTATCCCACTTTTATAAGGATTTATACCATTTTACTGAGGAAATGTGTGGTGGTGGCATCAGATCCTTGACATTTTTTCATTATTGGGATTATGAGAACATTATAGTGGCTAGGCCTAAGGGATTTTTGCATGAATATTAGGAACACCTATAAGTATTTGTAGAGAGATGGATTGGCATAGCTCCTATGCAATCAAGGATAATTATACACTATCGATAGGTATTATATTGAGTGAAAACTAGATACATTATTTAGAGACCCTATAGGGCATTTCAAAGATGGCATGAGGATGGATACAATTTCTATAGATATAGGTGAGTTATTGGTTACATGATTGAAGGACCATAGTTTTTGATATGTTCCAATATGAGCATGTGGCATTGTAATTTGGTGTGGTCAAGGATGTGCCTCCCATACAATGGGTGTGGTTTAGGAGTAGTCAGGGCCCAACAAGGCTAGATAGTAGACCAAGAACCACAATGACTATGTTGGCTCCTATTCTAGTGATAGAGAGATCCTATGATAGATATACTTGATGTATATGATATGGGGGATATTGATGCCTCTTGTTATGGTGTAGATGACATCTATGACCTATTGACTCTTTTGACCACAAATCAAAATAAGTTAACCCTTTATAGTAAAATACTTATATAGGGGTCTTATAAGATGCAACAGGGTATGCCATGGTCTTATTTGATGCCATTTAATATTCTATTAACCTTGGTCATAGTCAAATTTAGTCTTTGTACCATTTTATGTCACATAGAGTCATATTTGAGCCATTAATAAAGGTTGTATGAATTTAATTAGTAGACAAGTGTTCTTAACTATTACTCAACATCCAATGTGTTAGAATCTTATCAGTCATGTCAGTACTAAAAATCTTGAAAGTATTAAGTCATATCAAGAAAATAGTTAAAAAATAGGAGGTTTTGGGAAGTTGTATAAACTATGTGGGTGCTTTGACACATGTGTAAGATTGTAAAATGACTCTTCATCTTCCATGAGTTCACTTACACATTTTATTTACTTTTTACGTCTCAAAAATGGACCAAAAGCATTATTACACTCCATCGCTCTTCTTTACATGCATAATTGGTTAATAATTTTTCTAATGGTATGACCAGTAGGAAAGGTTTTAGGTCAAATTATCTTGTGGGGTCTTATTATGTGTATAATTCACATTCAAAATATGATTTTAGATATTGGTTTTCTATGCTTTATGAACCATTCTTTATAATTTTATTGCTCTTTTTTGCATGCTTATCCCCACATCCTGTGAAAGATTTCATGTATACATATATATAGAAATACACAGGATAAGATCTATAAGTGTAAATAAATAGGCAAAGCATATGAGAAAAATGACATAGATATTTTAAAGTGGAAAAACCTCTAGGAGGTAAAAAACCCATGAGTGATATTCAATAATTGAGAAACAATAACCGCAATACAAATTCTCCACCTTCTCACTTCTTCACAGAATGGCCTTCACAAAACTCATAGGTTAAATATGATAAAAATAATTCATATTCAGATGTGTATTCAAAATAGGGATAAAACCCTATTTTATATTAAAATTCCAATGGAGGTGATCGTTATAAAAATAATGGGTCCATTCATCCCGATAAAGTCATTTAATTAAATTTTGGTAACTCATTAAATAATTATAACTTTATTATTTATTTTCATGAGGTTTTCACCTTGTGTTAATAAATAATATATTATTATTATTTCATAATTTTACCAATGCTAAGGGTCAATAATCCCACTTAGAATTAAATGCTATAACACTATCCCTTAATGCTAAGTATGGATAAATGTCATAGCCATTTTAGAAAGAGATTATACTATGTACAAAATTTGAAGGATTTAAAAACCTTCATCATGCCAAAATTCACCTTTTGAAATAAAAAGAATTATAATCCATAAACTACTCAAGATTAAGTTTAGGCTAGCATGATTGTGAAATTATATCTCACTATTTCTTATGAATAATCACTAAACATATTTGGAGCCTTTTATAACATAAGGACATCCATTACAAATTATCTTTTTAAATGTATTAGGGTACACAAGTAATAATTCCATATGAAGATTACTTAAATCACATAAATTCCACATGAAGTTTACAATGCTTTACAATGAGAAGAAGTATAGAGAAATAGAAGAAACACATGAGCATTAGGAAGTGGCATTGTCATGCACACTCCCCCTCAATGTTAACTCTGAGAGGCCTAACATTGCATGAAATTGACAAAACTTGGTAGCACCAAGTATTTTTGTGAAGATATATACCACTTTTTCATTTGTAGGACAAAACTAAAAATTAATATCACCATTGAGGACTTTGTATTGGATAAAATGCACATGAACTTCACTATGTTTAATTCTTTGGTGTTGCAATGGATTTTTCACTAGATCTATACAACTTTGGTTATCACAATGAAGGATGGCACTTTGAGAAAGATCCAAATAAATTTCTCCCAATAACCTTCATAGACACATGGCTTCTTTAATAGCTTCCATAACACTTATGTATTCAGATTTTGTAGAAGAAAGAGAGACAATAGGTTGCTTCTTGCTACTCTAAGTGATAGCACCTACACCAAATTTAAACACATATCTAGAAGTAGATTTTTGATCTAAAGTATCACCGGCATGGTCAACATCACAATAATAATATAAATTAAAATTATCAATGGAAGAATAAAATAAACCAAAATTAATTTTTCCTTTGATATACTGAAGAATTTGTTTAGCTAATTTCCAATCATCCAAATATGGATCCTACATAAATCCTGAAGCAACACTAACAACATATGAAATATCTAGCCTAGTAATGGTTACATAAATCAAACTTCCAATATGTTGTCTATATAAAGTAGGGTTAGTTTTTTCACATGTAGGTTTAGGATCAAGTTTAATACCAACATTAATAGGAATAAAAGAAGATTTACAATCAAGCATATTAAACTTAACAAGAAGGTTATGTGCATACTGATTTTGTGATTCAACAATTGAATTTTTATCTTTAAATATAACCATTCTTAAAAAATGATGTAGAATGCTTAAATTAGTCATTACAAATATTTGACTTAGGTTATCCTTATGTTTATGAATGAAATTAGTTATATCATTAGTAATCAACAAATCATCAATATATAATACAATTATAATAACATGACCATTTTTAATTTTAACACAGAGATCATTATCTAAATAATAATTAGAAAAACCTAATTCTTTGAAAAAGAAGTAATTTTAGAATATCAAGCTTGAGGATCTTATTTTAAGCCATACAAAGTTTTTTTAACTTGCATACATAATATTAAGTGTTAAGATTAGTGAAACCTTGAGGCTGGGTCATATAGATTTCTTATTCTAAATCACCATTTAGAAATGCATTTTTAACATCTATTTGGTGATTAACCCAACCATTTTGGGCTAAAAGAGCAATAATAAGTCTAATAGTACTCATTTTTTCTACAAGAGTGAAGGTTTCAACATAGTCAATCTCAAGTTTTTGAGTAAACCCATGAGCAATTAATCTAGCTTTAAACTTATCAATTTTACCAATTGAATTATATTTGATCTTATATAGCCACCTAAAACTAATAATAAATATTTTAGGTGGAGGAGAGACAAGGTCCCAAGTCTGATTTTTAATTAAGGTATTATATTCAACTTGCATAGCAACATTCTATCTATCATCTTGAGTAGCTTCGTCAAAGGATTGAGGTTCACATTCATACATAATCATTATTGCATAATAAAAATGTTGACTTCTAGTTAATTTATTAAGGTTATCAATATTAGAAGATTGAATTAGGAATTTTATCCATTTAAGTCTTTTAGATTGAACATGAAACTCAGGGGGTTCCTCAAACTCTAGGTTATCCATAACTAGATCAACTTCCTCAAGGGCATCTATTTTATCATAAGGAAAAACATGAGAGTCAAGTTCGTCAATAGAAGAACACTAAGGAGGATCCACATAGGGCTCATAAAAAGATTTTTCAAGAATAAGAACATTCATATTCTTAATGATCTGATGTTTAAAGGGCTCTTAACTTCATATCCTATAAAAATGTAAGAATAAGAAGTGGGGTCAAACTTCTTCCTCTTAACTTTAAGGAAAAAGATAGAAGCAAGACTGCTAAAAATCCTAAGATGAGCCACAATAGGTTTCTTCTTAGTCCACATTTATAAAGGGGTAGAAAGATGCAAGGATTTCATAGGGACTCTATTCATAATATGAACAACAGTGTTCATGGCTTCTGTCCATAAAAACTTAGGAATTTTTGTAGATTGCAACATAGTCCTAGCCATTTCTATGAAGGTGCAAATTTTCCTTTTAGAAATAAAATTTTGCTAAGGGGATTAGGGAGTTGTTAGTGAAAGATCCCAAACTAAATTTGGAGACACAAAATATATAGGTTCTTACAAGACAAAGATATAAATCTGATTATTTGCCTTTAGAGTATGCTGATACAAAAATATATTGCCTAGATTTGCTTTAACAGTGAATAATAAAAAATTACAGTGCACAACAAAACTATAGAAAGTATAATGAAGCCCAAATAACCAAGAACCTGGAAGTATGCACAGATCTAGACACTGTGTCGAAAACATAGTCACTGACGTCAGTGATTTTGCTGATGTCAATCGATACATTGTCGTCGTCAGTTGCTTGGTGGTGATCTCTGCCTACTGGTGACTATCTGCCTGCCTATGACTGTCTGCCTGTCGATGTCGGTCACTGATCGATGGATGTCAGTCACTGATCTACTGATGTCGGCCTCTGTAATACCCTACAGCCTGCAACTGTGAACTGTGCCCTTCTTCACTTTTCTAAATCCACTGGTACGGCTTGGTACCGATATGTGTGGATTCTGTATAGCACCTGATCTGAAGATATATATATATATATATATATATAAATCAAATCTAAATGAAATAAATACCTAGAAACCTCTGTAGATGCTGAACACCTAATATATCTAGTGAATAACCTCTGAAGCCCCAAATCTGATCAATAAGCACAATATGAATTCTGTCATGAATCCACCCCTGAAAAGCACTGGGTTTTCATCCAACTCTTCTCTAATCTGTTGAAGGTTTGTGTCCTCAAAGATTTTAGTTGAATCACAGATTCAAGATTCACAATACTCAAAATATTTTAGCAACAAAAGATATTAGGTAATCAAAATGCTTTGCCCTTCCCTTCTTTTAAAGGCTCCCAGGAAACTTCTAGAAGAAGCTAATTTATTTAATATTTTATTTCCATATTAATTAATTAAAGTCATCCTTTTGAAGTAATCTTAATTTTTGGACAACTTAAATTAATTAAACCATTTTAGCATAAATTTGGGGACATTACAGTTAGTTCCTTTGAATACCATAACTAATGCAAAAAGAATAAAATTATTTACTAACATATTCTCCATCATTATCAGTTCTTAATCTCTTAATAGAAAAATCAGATGCATTTTCAAGATAAGCTTTAAATTATTTAAACTTAGACAAAACATCATATTTATTTTTAATGAAATAAGACTACATCATTCTAGTATAATCATCAATAAATTTAATAGTATATAATGGACCATTAAGAGATACAACTTCAAGAGGTCTTACAACATCACTATGAATTAAATCTGAAGGATGACAGGTATTTGCATCATGATTCTTGTGAAAGGAGTTAGTATGTTGTTTACCACTTAAATAACCCTCACAAGTTTTATGATGAGAGGGGATAAAATGAAGTCTACCAATAATATTGTTCATAGACATATCATGTAAACTTCTAAAATTAACATATTCTAATCTTTCATGCCATAATTGAGATTCATTCTTATTATACAATGAAATTAAACATGTTTTAGGAGAGAAGATATATAAACCATTCTTTTGAATACCTTCAACAATCAAGGAATTGGATTGATTTCTAATAGACCAACTATCTTTATAAAATATTGCAATGAAATTATTATTAATAAGTTGAGAATAAGATTAAAAAAAATTTAAGCTTAGGTACATAAAAAACATCATAAATAAAAAAAATTTAAAATTTTTGCTTTTCCCTATTTAGTTGCTTCTATAAAAGAATTATCTCCTAAGTAAATTCTTTCAAATATATTCATAGAATCACATAAAATATCAGATAAGTATGTCATATGGTGTGATGCACCGCTATCTAAAATCCATTCATTTTCATTTGAAGCACATAAAGCAACATATAAAGCAATAACATTTGAATCCTAATTGTTATTTTGATTAAGTTTTTGATTCTTTTGTTTGTTTTGATTAGTTTTCTTCCCTTTGATATTTTTAGAATATTTATTGTTAATTTTATCCTTATTTTTATAACAATTTTCTCTTCTATGACCAAATTTACCACACAGATTGTAATTTTCATTAAACTTAGGTGTATGATTCTTATTACCAGATTTCTTATTTCCATATTTGCATTTAGTAGAATTAGGGTTAGATTTATGGTTTTTAGTATTATTAGAAACATTATTTAATGTGAGAAGTGCTTGAGTGGCATTTTATTTAGAATCAAAATTTGTCACAACTTTCTCTTCTTGAATTAGGAGAGTAGACAAAGTGGTAAGATCAAGGATATCTTATTCAGTTTGATACTTAGAATTCAAAATTGAAATGAAATTTTTAAATTTTTCATGAATATTTAACTGAATGATAAAATAAAGTAACTGATTTTGAATCAAATTATAATTACATCTATTTAACTGAGCTTTAATATTTTTAGTTTTAGCAAGAAAATTAACAACTTTTTCATCACCCTTCATAGATGTAGTTAACAATTGAAGGATTAATTTCATGATCTTTGAAAGGTGTGTGCCTTCATGCATGGATTCAAGGAGTTTTCAAGCATCACTAGGAGACTCTTGATTACCAATGTGGAGAAGGAATTCATCCTTAACACTCTTCAAGATAATGAACATAGATTCCTGAGATTTATGTTGAAATGCATTGGTAATCTCAGGGGTTACATGCCATCTAGAAGGGAATTTTTCAGTCCCAATGATAATATCTCATAATTTATAGGTCATAAATTTATCTTTAACATGAATTTTCTATATATTTTAATTATTTCCATTAAGAATTTGAGATTTATCTAAATAAAAATGAGGTGAAGCCCTAGTTTCCCTTTAAACAAGACATTAAATAAATGCTTAAAATGAAACCTTTTTTAATGTGAATTTAACATAAGTTTGTAAAATAAGTTCAATCATAAGTATGAATATATTTAATTACATAATTTAGATGATAAATAATGCAAAAAAACTAAATTTAAAATGCATAAATCTAAGTGTCAAAAGAGTCACACTCAAAATGACCACCTAGGCACTATTATTAAAAAAGATGTAAAAATAATAATAGAAGGATTAAAAAAACAAATGAACCACTCCAATGTGTTTTAAACATGCCAAAACCTCAAGATTGATTGGTTACATGGCTATGTTTACCTAGGTTTTAACTAGATCAAATGTCACATAAAGGTCAATAGGTTTACCTAGGGTTTTGAATGCATGAAACATATCACACAAACCAAGATTTGAAATTCAAATTAATTTAATTTGAAGTTAATTTGAAAAAAAATTCAAAAAAATAAATAAACAAAATTAGGTGGGATTTGAACACAAGACCTCCCTTGTGACAAGCTTTTAACAAAATAAAAGCTACCAATTATTCTAAGAGTTTACTTAAGATTTTACATGCACTAATTTAAATTTATATGTTTTTATCTATTTTTTCAAAAATAAAAAATATATAAATGAATTAATTATGTGCATGTAAATAACATAAGTGAAAAAGATTAAAAAATATTAACTTTTTAGTATTTCTTTCTTTTTTCAAAGGTGGGACCTGGGGTTTGAAAAAAAAATTAATAAATAATTTATTTTTTAAATACTTTTTCAAAATTATATGAATTTTTAAAATATATATATAGATTTATGGCTTCCCTATAGAATATCAAGAGCTCAAATCTCCTTGTCCAAGTCTTGAATTTGTTTGAAAATTCAACAACCCTTTTATTTTTGTTTGATAAACACAACTGGACCTTCAAAAATGGAATTTTTGATGAAGAATTCAATATTTTTAACTGTCCAAGATGAAGTATATCACCCTTGTAAATATTTGGGAGAGCCTATAAACTTGTACAAGCACCCAAAAATATTTAAATCTCTTCCAATCTTCTAGATTTTTTAATAATGAAAGAATTTTAAAAAATAAATTTTGACTAAAAAATCAATTTTTTGAGTTTTTCCAAGCATGGGCCATACACCAAGCCAGTGGCATACCAATATTTGAATAAAATTATTTTAATATATCAAATATTGATATTTAATTCAATATAATTTGCTTACCAAGCTTCTACACTCTAGAGGCTTGGATACCATGAAAGATTTCATGTATACATATGTATAGCAATACACAGGATGAGATCTAGAAGTGTAAATGAATAGGCAAAGCATATGAGAAAAATGATAGAGATTTTAAATTGGGAAAAAAATTAGGAGGTAAAAAACCAATGAGTGATATTCAATAATTGAGAAACAATAACCCTAGGACAAATTCTTCTACCTTCTCACTACTTCACAGAATGGCCTTCACAAAAATCATAGGTTGAATATGATAAGAATAATTCATATTCAGATTTGTATTCACAATAGGGGTAAAACCCTATTTTATAGTGAAATTCCAAGGGAGGTGACTGTTTTAAAAATAATAGGTCCATTCATCTTGATAAATTTATTTAATTAAATATTGGTAATTCATTAAATAATTAGAAATTTATTATTTATTTTCATGAAGTTTTGACCTCATGTTAATAAATAATATATTATTATTATTATTATTATTATTATTATTTAATAACTTTACCAAGGGTAAGGGTCAATAAGCCCACTTAGAATTAAATTCTCTAACATCCTGCAAGTTTTATTTTTGTTTAAGATGGTCCATGTAAAAAAATGGATAAAATTGATTCTAGGAGATGTGGACATCCTTATTTCATGGTTTCCATATTTAATTTCATGTTTGGATCTGAGTTGATGAACAAAACATCTTAGTTTTCTAGTGGGAGCTCCATAGATAAGTTGCAAACAATTTTCACTAACTGCAAAGGTCCTTATTCTTATAATGGTTTCAAATGAATGTGACATGTTATATTGTATTATTTTTATGACATGCTAACCTACCTACTTTTAAATCTCAATATCAAAGGCTAATATCCATGGACTTGCAGTCAATAAGGGCCAACACAGTTATCTTTTTGCATAATTTCACTTATAACCAGGTCAATGAGAGTTCTTGAAGTTTACATATCAATCATGAAGAGGAAAGGAAGAGTTTCAAGAGTTTGAACATACTCTTATAACATGAGTAGTTAAACTAAGATTACAAATGACATATAATGGACTATGGTAACTAGTTCAGTTCCTAACACAGTCCTACACCATTAATGTACACCTATAGGTGCCCTTTAGGAGAATAGTCACATTGAAATGGAACAGTGGAACTAGTTTCAAGTCCTTCATGGTTAAAAAGATAAATTTGAGGACTGGTATGAGGTCTAATATGGGTTATCCATGTTCCACCTCCATTTCCCTTGTCTACTATTGTGTGTACACCTATAGGTTTCCACAGAGGTTTGAGCATTTGGAGTGTTAGTATTTAGATGTATTTGAGACCTTAATAGAAAATTGAGAAGTTGGATAATGACATAATAGTTAATAGTGGATCCATTAAGTGATAAACAAACTTGAACCAAGTTCATAATTTGAGAAAATGAAGTTTATGGACAAGTTACCTTAAAAACTCTAAAATAGATCCTTGACCATATTTGGTGCCATCATAGAGTAGTGTGACATGAGGTCTAGACAAGACTAAATGAATCTATCATGGATCACTCATATAAGAGTGTTACATTGAAAAATAAAGTGATGTTTTGACCAAAGGAGTATGATGTTAGGATGCCTCCATTATAGACATTGTAACACTATAGAAAGTTAGTGTTCTTTATAGTATCTTGAACTTCTAAGTGACCTTATATTCCAAGGTAAAATTTTAAAGGCACATATCCATGACAAGTGGTCCTATTGAGGTGAGAAGGGAACTATTGTTTCAAATAAATTGAATAATAATTGGAGTGAAAGGTATTTACCTACATCGTCATAAACAAGTTTACCCTTATCTTCAAAAGGTTCACCTACAATCTAACTATAGGTACCTGCAAGTTCATAATACAAACTTTAGAGATTGAGAGCCTATAAACATAAACACTCATAAATTAAATTTGGCTCCAATATCTCAAAGAGACCATAGGATGTGTGACACTGGTTGTAAGAATTTAAAACCATTTGTAGGAACCTTTTTGACCCTCAAAATGATCACTTATAGTCAACTGTAGGATGACAGTGCATTATCATATGGTATTTTGGTCTTATCATAGGTCTTTAAGCATGGATTGATTTTAAATGATTTGTAATTGACTTTTATGACTTCAAGAGGAACATATAAACATGATACACAAGGCCTAATATGTAAGGTTCACCTATAAGCATCCCCTTTTTTGAGGGAAAACACAGTACATAGTTGATTGTAATCTTGTCTAGTCAAGTGAAAGGTATGACTTGAGAAATTTGGCAAAGTTTGGATGTTAAATATGTTTGGAATACCCTCACAGTAGTATTTACCACTTCATGATACTCTTAGATAATGGAAAATAGAGTAATGGTTTATTTTCAAGTACACCTACAGTCAACACACTAACCTTGCACAGTCAGTGAGTTTCATAGAAGTCTATCTTGGGTTTTGGGATGATTAAAGATATTATTGATATAACTAAACCCTAAAATTTTGTACATAAGGTCCCTATAATCTACTTGAGCATATCATATATTCAAATTTCCAAAGAGAATAGGGGATATGCCCTATATTTTGTCTCAAACAAAGGGTACTCCCACGTAATAAGGTCTACAAGCATTATAAGAAAATGATGAGAGTAATTTACATAGGGTGTTGGAACACTATGTAGAGTTTTATGGAGTTTAATTTTAAATTAAAAAACATATGTAAGCCCTGGTAGTCATGACCAACCACTCAATGATGGTTGTGACAAGCCAAATATAGTCAAGTCCTACTAGACCTAAACTAGGCCTAATGCCTAAATGGTGTCTAATACCATTTATATGGATAAATGAGCCTTGAAATTAATTAAAGGATCTTCATAATGATATATAAGGTGATTTTGAGCCTTTAGTCTACAAATAACATCATAGGGAGGTCATTTATTGGCCTATAAACATTACAGGGTGCATAGAATGCCTTGAAGAGCTCATGAAGCCACCTTTAGAAGTTAAAATCCCTATGGAAGCTTAGAATTGGAGATTTATGAGATAATATATGTTGGATAGAGTCCTAAAAAAGGTTTTTGTGTAATTTTTTCACAAGTTCAATGTCAAACTTTTATGAACATTCCTTAAGGGGTAAAGCTACTCAAAACCCTCCCAAACCCTTGTTAATGACCAGATGGGGAATAATTTGATATAAATAAATAAACATGAGATATTTTGGTGAGTTAAATTATTTTAAATTTCATAATACTTCCCAGGGCTCCTTCCGATCAGATTGACTTGTACCCTATTTGTATGAACATCATATAAAATGGATTTTATTGATAATTTTTGATGTTTTGTAGGTAAAAAAGGGTTTAAAAGGATGAAGACAACTTTGGGAGATAGAGTGAGACCTAATATAACCCCTAATTCTAATTTATTTCTTAATAAAATCATATAATTACCTCTTCAAACACCTTCACTTTAGGCAGTCCAAATTGGCATAGTGAATGAAAGATGATCAGCAAGTGAAAAGGTGATAACTCAAATTTGGAGACCTTTTAAGGTTTATTTGATGCATATAAGGATAATATGAATCTTTAAAAGTGTCACATCACCCCATTTATGGAATATTTTAAGAAACTGAAGATCACCTTGGTGCCAAGTATGAAGGATGAGTGAAAGAAGGGTGATTATGAATGCAGACAATGAGAACACTTATCTAAAAGAAGATTAATTATTAGGGACATATCAAATGCATTTTAGAGATTTTTTATAACCCCCTATTAATATTTAAATTATTTTATTTGTTCCTAGTCTAATGAGGATTACTCAAGAAGGACCAAATAATGAAATAGTTTTCAAATAGGTAGTTAAAGAATCCTATGCCAGATTTGAGGAGTTTCATGCTTGGAGAGACATTTGTCCATAGAGACATTGTAAGTTATATTTAATATTTATTTATCATAAAAGTTTAACTCTCTATTTTAGTTGGACACATGTTCTTGTGTCTCTTGAGCTTCATTATTCTCTCTCATTTTTCACATTCTATAAGTACTAGCCATTTTGGCTCTTGTTTCATAATTCCACACCATGTATGGAAATGCCCTGATAGTTGGATGTTTTAATTTGACTTTGAATAATATATTTTATATTTATTTTAGTTCATAAAGATATTTTCTAAGTATTCAAAGGGATGTATGGTGAGGTCTAGTGATGAAAACTATCATTACTTCTCCTTATCCTTTCATGTATAGTACAAGAAGTTCTCATTCTACTAGGTCATATGGAGTGTAACTAGTGTATTTGGATTATTTTAAGTTTGAAAGTGTCCTTAGATTCTTAAATCTAATTTTTGGTCCACTTACCTTGATTTTTCTCATTCATATCACCTCTATATTGATATATTAATGTTAGGATATTCTAGACTTTGAAGCTAGTGTTATAGGTTGTGTTCCTTAGTGCAAGAAGTAAATTAGTCTTGTGTAAATATTCATGGTGTATCACCCCATTATATTAGTTTATTTTCATTCATATTTCTACCCATTTTACCATAAATAATCAGTTATCTTAGGTGATAAGCACTTCAAGACCAATTCAGGCAGCTAACCCTTAAACCTAAAGGTCTACCTCTACTATAGGCAACCCACAGGCCTAAAGGTATTCCAATGTTTCCCAAATATTAGAGTAGGATTTAAAAACATCCTTTACACTGTAATATTTGTGACAATAGTTATGGCATGCCTAGTGGGACCCATTATCCTAAATATAACTTGTCAAGGTGAATGTTGGTCTTGACAACATCAACTGCATATCAGTGTTTTATTCGGTGACTCCATTCAAGGTAAAATTAGGTTTTACACCATTATTTTTTCATATATTTATTATAATAATCCATGGTCCTTACTATGTAATCTTATATTAGAGTTTTCAATCCCATCAATCCATCTCTTTAACCTAAACTTCCTCTTGAAGTTCAACCCCCTCAGTTTATCCTACCATTTAAGACCAAGAGGACTTTGATAGCCAAGAAGACCAAGAGAGTGAGGAAGATCTTGAAGAAAAAATGGATAATAAGAATTTATTCCAATAATTTAACACTAAAAATTCAATCCATATTGATGCCTATGATGACAATCCCCCTAATGCTAGAAAGAGTGTTCCTACATTCAATGGTGAAGGCCATGCAACTCCTAGTGATCACATTAGGGATATATCAAACTTATTTAGTTTTCAAAATCTTACCAAGGTCAAAATTCATATTAGGCTCCTTAACATGTCCCTTATAGGGAAATAACTTTATTGGTATAAGAATTTGCATAGTGGTTACATTACAATATGGGATTACTTTGGAATGTTTCTAACTTCAAGATTTGAGGAGAAGAGTGACCACACTTCACTCATACATTAGATCCATTGGATCCAAAGAGTACCCAAGGAGATAATGCATGAATTCAATGAGAGGTTAAAAAATACTTGGTATAGGTTTCCTCCTCCCATGAGACGACCTTCTAGCTTTGTCTTTCCTACATACTTGAGGGCCATTGGTATTGAAATTGCCATCATGATATAACCCAAGGGTGGTTTCACTCTTCCAGAAGCATATGACCTTGATATTAGAACAAAGAATGGAATAATTCAATTATAAAATTTTCCTTGAAAAGTGTTTGTGCCTTTTTTTCCTAATATTCCTACTGATACCCCATGTGTTGTCCAAGTTCCTAATTCTAATACCAAGCCAAAGATTACTCGTAAGAAGGTAGATGATGCCATAGATAAAGATGCATAATTTAATGGTCAAAATATTAGATTAGAAAAGAAATAATGAAAAAGGGAATGATTCAAAATCCCAATCCCTATCAATATCAATATTAATATGGATAACAATATTGGCAAGGGAAAGGTCAAGGGCAGCCTAATTTCAGCAAGCCTATCAATGCATACAATCCTACTTCCACATCCAACACAATAGCAATGGTACTAGTGCATAAAAATATTACCCAAGGAGAATAATCGAAATAAGGAAAATTAATACATTCAAATTAGGGTGGATAATAAGATCTATTTTATCAATGATGAGTCACTCCTCTACTATCAATAGAAGATGAAGTCCTAATGTAAACAAGTGAAGGTTGGTAGCCTCAAAGAGAGAGCTTCACTAACTTCTTAGTTAAAGACACTTATGTGATTAAAAATGGAAATTATATTTTATAAAATAAAATATTTAATAAAAATTCTCTATGGGATGATAATAATGTGCCTACAAGTTCATATAATCCTCCTATAAGGCATTAGTTCATGATTGCAAACATGGAAATCCCTAACATTCCTACACCTCCTCCAAATCAGAATGTTGTAAGGAATACTCAAAGTAATTAAATACCCAAAATTAAAAGAACTTATTTGTCTCCAAGGACTCAAGGAAAGGTAATAAATTCTTCTCTAAACATTTTAGATTCACTAAAGAATGCTAAGGCATCCATTTCCCTTTGGAATATCCTTCACATGCCTGACCTAAAGAAGCTCTTATAAAAATAGTTGTCCACTATCCATCATCAAGACATGTTCATGGTCATTAAGCTATTAATAATTACCCTAATAACATTTTTTAACCATATACCAAATCTTAGAAGCCTCCACCTTTATACCTCACTCTCATTGTGGGTGATAAACTAGTTCATAACTACATTGTTGATAGTGAAGCCTCTACATTAGTGATGACCAAAGTTGTAGTAATAAATTGGGCCTAAAGTATGAAAACCATATTAAATGAGTGATTAATATATATGGTACACCTAAAAATTTAGTAGGATTGATCAAGATATTGAAGGTTTTCTTGCATGATTGTCCTAGTTTCCCCATCCTCCAAGACATTATGGTTGACTTGCCTACTCATTTTGTAATCTACCTTTCAAGAGATTTAAAAAATAAGATCAGAGGATACCTCTTATATTATTGGTTCTTATTATCATTTATGAAAATATATGTAACAAAAGGCACCATAATAACTTAGTCACTTACAAGGTTCCACAATGATCCTTACATAGAAGCAAGCTCCAACTTGATTTTTGTCATCAATGAGAAAGAAGAGTCTATTATGGATTATTGTGTTTATTACAAGATTGAAGGTATAAATGACTTGTTTCTAGATGATTATGGTGTAGATTATTATGAACATGATACATATACATAATTTTAGTAAACTAACCTTGGTACCTATATCATCCATGAAGGAACATTTGAGCAAGTTGAGGTATGTGTTGAGAATTCTCTCTCACAAGCTACTGAAAAGGTAATTACTTGATCCATGTATATGATGATGATATATTTAATGTCATGATATATAAATTTCATGAGAATATCCATGTAATTCTTCTTTCACTTGATGAAACAACCCTTGAAGATGACATTCATGAGGAAGAGGATGACCTATGGCAAAAGTTCAATGCCATAAGTCAAGAGTTTGAGTAACTAGGTAAGACTATTCCTCATTAAAATAATTTTGAATCTGATGATATTTTTTCTAATGATCCCAACAAGAATTATGTTGAATATTTTATTAATAAATAAAGAGAAAGGTTCATCAAGCATGAAAGTAAGTGTTTTGCTGTTGTTCAAATGCTTGCAGTCATAGAGAAACCTAGTGAAGTAAAGGCAAAAGTTTTTGAGTTTAGAGAATAGTGAACAATTCAACATAAATATGAATCATCTACAGATGGTTTAGATCATGAATAATATCATCCTAATGGTCTCCTGCATCAAAATCACCATAAAAGTGAATAGAGTGAAAGTGAGATAGTCCTAATCACTCCTAATCTATAATTTGAGGGATAGCAATCAGATAAAATAGAGATAAGGTTAGTTGTAGCTCAAAACAAGTTATTTGGAAGGAAATGGAGATAATTTATGAAATATCAAAATATCCCACTTGAAAGCATGAGAAGACATAAGGATGGTAAGCTTTTTGACCATCTACATATTCAAGTGGTTTGTATGATGAACATGATTCACATGACAAGATGATTTTATGGAGTATAAAATATGTAAGAGGAACCATATTTGACCCTGGTTGAAGCATGGTAAGATTCCTTTCACCTCAAATATTTAGGTCTTGTTATAATAGTTTAGGTGTGTGTCTTTGTTTTAGTTGTGTGTGTGTGTGTGTGTGTGTGTGGGTGTGGGTGTGTGTGTGTGTGTGTGTGTGTGTGTGTGTGTGTGTGTGTGTGTGTGTGTGTGTGTGTGTGTGTGTGTGTGTGTGTGTGTGTGTGTGTGTGTGTGTGTGTGTGTGTGTGTGTGTGTGTGTGTGTGTGTTTCATATGTGTTCTTGAGAACACATGTGTGTTTCCTTTGGTGTGTCTTATTTTTCATGTATCTCTTTATTTTTTGGTATAGTTTCAAAGGAAAATTCAATTTCATATCTATGTATATGTGAATCTATATCACAATGAATGGGAATAGGCTATTGGTCTTGGCATAACAAGCATACCACCCCTAGGAAATTGCCAAGAATGTTGACTATTTTGACCATAAGTTAAAATCATTCAACACCTATAGTAAAAAAATTTTATATTGGTCTTATAATATGTAATATGGTGTATCATGGGCTTATTTTATGTCATTTAATATGTTATTAATCTTGGTCATAGTCAAGTTTAGTCATTGTACCATTTTATGTCACATAGGGTCATATTTGAGACGTTAATGAAGGTTGTAAATTTTTCATTGGTATAAAGGTGTTAAAAACTATAAATAAATGTAAAATATGTCATAATATTATTATTCATGTCATTACTAACTAAATAACTTCTAGGTATTAAGTTAGATCAAGAAACAGTTAGAAAAGAGGAGGTTTTGGGTTGTTATATGACCTATGCAAGTGCTTTGGCACATGTATAAAATTTTAAAATGACTCTTAAACTTATATGATTTAACATAAACATTTTATTTTCATTTTAAGTCTCAAAAATTGACCAAAACTATTATGTCCCTCCATCACTCTTCTTGGCATGCAAAACTAGGTAACAAGTTTTCTAATGGTACGACCAATATGAGAGGTTTTAGGTAAAATGATATTATGGGGTGTTATTAAACTTGGTATAATTTAAATTCATGGTAGGAGTTTATATATTGGTTTATATTACTTATTAACCCTTATTTATAAGTTGATTGCTCTTTTTTGCATGCTTATCCCCACACCCTACAAGTTTTCTTCTTGTTTAAGTTGGTCTATACAAACCAATAGATGAAATTGATTTTAGGAGATGTGGGAATACTTATTTCATGGTTTAAATATTTAATTTATTTTTAAAGGTGATTTTATGGGAAAAACATCTCAGTTTACTAGTGGGATCTCCATCGCTAATTTGTAGATAAGTTTCACCAATTATAGAGGTCTTTGCTCTTATAATGGTTTAAAATGAATATGAAATGTCGTAATTTATGATTTTCATGACATGTTAAACTCAATATTTGAAAATATATATATAAAAGGCTAACATCCATGGAGTTATAGTTAATAAGGGCCAACACAGTCAACTCTCAACATAATTTCCCTAACAACTAGGTCAATGCGAGTTCTTAAAGCTTACATAGCAGTCATAGAGAGGGAAGTAAGATTTTAAAGAGGTTGAAAATAATCTTATAACATGAGAAGGAAATATGAGATTTCAAATCACATGTAATGGACTATGGTAACTGATTTAGTCCTAAACACAGTCTTGCACCATTAATATACACCTACAAGTGCCCTTCAAGGGAATAGTCACATTGAAATGGAACATTGGAATTGGTTTCAAGTCTTTCATGGTTAAAAGGATTGATTTGAGGATTGGTATGAGGTATAAGATGGGTTATAAGGCCATAAACTATGCGCATTATCCATGGTCCACCTCCACTACACATGCCTGCTACTATGTGTATACTTATAGGTCTCCACAAAGGTCTAAGCATTTGGAGTGCTAGTACTTAGACGTGTTTGAGACTTTCATAGAAGATTGAGAAGTTGGATACTTCCATAGTAGTTGATAGTGGATCTATTGAGTGACCATCAAACTTGAATGAAGTTCATAATTAGAGAAAGTGAAGTTTATGAACATGTTGCCTTAAAAACTTAGAAATAGAGCCTTGGCCATATTTGGTGCCGTCATTGAGTAGTATGACATGAGGTCTATACAAGACTAAATGATTATATCATGGAGACATCATGTAGGAGTGAGACCTTAAATAATAAAGTGAGGGTTTTACTAAAGGAATATGATGTTAGGATGCCTCTATTATAGACATTCTTACACTATAGAAAGTCAGAGTTCTCTATAGTATCTTAAACTTACAAGTGACCTTACATTCCAAGGTAGAATGTTACATGTACATCTCCATGACAAGTGGTCATATTGAGGTGAGAAGGGAACTAGTGTTTCAAGGAACTTGAATAAGAATTGGAGTGCAATTTATTTACCTGTATCATCATCTACAAGTGTACCCTTCTCTTCAAAAGATTCACCTATAGTCTGATTGTAGGTACTTGCAAGTTCATAATATGAACTTTGGATATTGAGAGCCTGCAAACATAAACACTCATCAATTGAATTTGGATCCAAGATCTCAAAGAGACCATAGGATGTGTGACATAGGGTCTAAGAATTGAAAACCATCTGTAGGACCTCTTTTGACCCTCAAAATGATCACCTATAGTCAATTGTAGGATGATAGTGCATTAGCATATGGTATTTTTATCTTATCACATTTCTTTAAGCATGGATTGGGTATAAATTAGTTTTAAGTGAATTTTATGAGTTTAATAGGATCATATGAACATGAGAAACATGGCTTAATATGTAATTTTTACCTATAAGCATCCCCTTTTCTGAGGGGAAACATAGTACACAATTGACTGTAGTCTTGTCTAGTTAAGTGAAAGGTATACCTTGAGAAAATTTTTAAAGTTTGGATGATAAATATGTTTGAAATACCATTAGATTATTATTTACCATTTCATGATACTCTCATAAAATGTAAAATAGGGCAAGATATGGTTTTTAAGTACACCTACAGTCAACATACTAACACTGCATGGTTAGTGAGTTCCATAAAAGTCTATCTTGGGTTTTTGGAATTTTTATAGATACTATTGATATTAATAAACCATTAAATTTTGTATATAATCTACCTATAAGATACATTAGCATCTCATACATTCAAATTTTTAGAGCCAATAGGGGAGCTGCCTTCTATTCTATCTCAGATAGAGGGCACTCTAAGGCAATAAGGTTTACAAGCATTATAGGAAAATGATGAGAGGAAGGTGAATAGAGTGTTAAAACACTATGGAAATGTGTAGGGATTTGATTTTGACATGAAAAAACACACAAAATACCTTATATTCATGACCAACCACTCAGAGGTGGTTTTGAGGATCTAAACAAAGTCAAGTCCTACTAGACCTATACTAGGCCTACTACCTAAAGGGGTTATAATAACACTTATATTGATATATAAGACTTGAAACTAATTGGAGGACCTTCATGATGAGATAAAAGGGTGATTTTGAGCCTTTGGTCTGTAAAAGAAGTCACAAGGAGGTAATTTATTGGCCTACAAACATGACAGGGTGCATAAAATGCCTTGAAGAGCTCAAGAAGCCACCTTCAGAAGATCACATCTATACATATTCTTAACATTGGAGCCTAAGGAGATAATACATGATATAAAGGATCATAAAAAAGGTTTTTGTGTAATATTTCCATATGTTCAACATCAAACTTTTATGAATAATCCTTAAGTGGTATAACTACTCAAAACCCTCCAAAACCCTTGTTAATGATGCAATGGGGATTAAGTTAATATAAATTCATACAAATGATATAGTTTGGTTAGGTAAATTATTATAAATTGTAGAAGCCTTCCTAGGGCTCCTTCCCATTAAATGGACTTGTACCCTATTTGTACAGACAAGGTACATAATGGCTTTTCTTAACAATTTTTTATGTGGTACAAGTAAAAAAGTGTTTCGAAGGATGAATATCACTTTGGGAGATAGAGTGAGACATAATATAACACTTAATTCTCATTTATTGATTTAAAAAATCACACAATTACCTTTGAAAACACCTTCATTTCAGGCAGTCCAAACTAGCATAGTGAATGAAAGATGATCACAAAGTGAGAAGGTGATAACTCCAATTGGGAGACATTTTAAGGTAGATATAATGGATTTAAGGGCATGAAGACTCTTTAAAAGTGTAAAATCATCCCTTTTTTTTTTTTTTTTGAGAAACTAAAGATGACCTTGGTGCCAAGTGTGAAGGATGAGTGAAAGAAGGGTGATTATGACTACAAACAATAAGAACAATTATCCAAAAGAAGATTGATGATTAGAAACATATCCAATGCATGTTTAATCCTATTTATAACCCCATATTAATATTATAATTATTTCATCTATTCCTAGTCTTCTAAGGAGTGATCAATAAGGACCAAATAATGAAGTAGTTTCCAAAGAGGTAGTTGAAGAGTCCTACACCATATTTAAGGAGTTTCATGCTTGGAGAGACATTTATCCACAAAGACCTTGCATGGTATATTTAATATTACATTTTCCTTAAAATTTAACTCTCTCTTTCAGATGGACACCTATTCTTATGACTCTTAAGCTTCATTATTCTCTTTCCTTTATCACATTCTATAAGAACTAGCCATTTTGGCTCTTGTTTCATAATTCCACACCATGTATGGTGAATCCCTACTAGTTTGATGTTGTAATTTAACATTGAATAATTATATGTAATCTTTCTTGAATTTATAAACATATTTTCTAAGTGTGAAAAGTGATGTATGGTGATGTCTAGTGATAAACAACTATCCTTACTTATCCTTATCCTTTCATGTCTAGTGTTATAAGTTCTCATTCTAATAGGTCATATGGAAATTAGCTAGTGTGTTTGGATTCCTTCAAGTGTGAAAGTGTCATTATAGTATTAAATATTAATTATATTCCACTTACCTTTAGTTATCTCATGCATATCACCTCTATATGCATATACTAATGTTAGGATATTCTAGACTTTGAAGCTAGTGTTGTAGGTCTTGTTCCTTAGTGCAAGGATTATAATGGTCTTGTGGAAATATTCATGGTGTATCACCTAGTTATTTTAGTTTATTTATATGTATATTTATACCCCTTTCCCATAAATAATCAGTTAGCATATGTGATAATCACTTCAAGACCAATTCAGGGAGATAACCCTTAAACCTAGAGGTCTACCTATACTATAGGCATCCCATAGGCCTAGAGGTATTCCAATGTTGCCCAAATATTAGAGTAGGCTTGAATAACCTCCTCTAGGGTGGAATATTTTGTGATAACATTACTACCATTATTTTTGGAGATGGAACCATTATTGAGGATGTATTGGATTTGGTGCCCATTAAAGAAGTGTAATCTCCCCTTTTATGACCTTCTAACATTTTTTAGAAGATCCAAATTTCTTAGAGAGTGATAAATTTTTTGAAATGGAATTATACTCAGGGGGTCAATATGAATCCATTGGTTCTTTCAAGAAGAAATTATGACATTCAACAATTAATATAAGGAGCACAAAAGTGAGATCATTATTCACAAGTAATGTTCATGGGTCTCTATTCACTATTAGTATTCATGGTGATGTGGCAAGTGATGTAGGTGATGATATATCTAATGACATGGCTTGGCTTGTAGAGAGAATCTACATGAGGGAAAAGCTTATTTGAAAGAGTGGGGCATATCTTTCACTAGAGGATAGGTTTCTTTGTCCTTAAGTAACTCACATGTGTTTATCTCACATGTGTGAGAGTGGGATGCCTTTTTTGGGTGGATATATGTTTTATTGTCTTATAATTAGTCAAAATTGATTTAATACTTGTCTTTTAATCTCATGTACACATGGGGAAGAATATAAGAAGTTTACTATTCTAGATTTGGCTCACATGTGGTAGTGGGGTCCCATTTTTGGTGTCACATGGAGGGTGGGAGACAAAGACAAAGTAGGGTGGAT
This sequence comes from Torreya grandis, assembly GCA_037957365.1. Lineage (NCBI taxonomy): Eukaryota > Viridiplantae > Streptophyta > Pinopsida > Cupressales > Taxaceae > Torreya > Torreya grandis. The sequence continues at coordinate 4,016,960 of JARHVA010000980.1, forward strand.
GATCATGCAATCCACTTTGCCCAATTGAATGTGAGGATAAGCATCACACTATTGTTGACATGTGTGAAGGTGGGGTACCAAAGTTGGAATCACATGGGGTGGATAATCTTGTCCCCCTTGATGCTCTACTTTTTGACTTACTTGCATACTAAGAAAAGAAAATCACATGTGAATACTATGCTTGAAAATGAGGACGACACATTTTTAATCCATGAGAAGTTTTCTCTCATATCATATCTTATCTTTGTAAAATATATAATTAGGATCTCTCTCCTTTATAATTTCATCTTTGAAAATCATAACCCCCCCATTTTGTAAGCTTGAACCTTGTGTTCAGTTTCTTCCTCTCCTAAGGATAGAAAACCTTGGAGTGTAAAACATTAGAGGATGAAAACCCTCACAAGATATCTAGTTTTTGTGGTGGAAGATCTTATCTAGCTAGTTGATGGTGGTTTTACTCAAAAATTGCAATTGGAGCTTCACTAGAGTATAATTCAAATTTGTGCAATCATTTATGTAAGGAGTATGTTATGATTTGTGTTATTTATTGTTGAGTTATGTTATCTAATGTTATAAGTAGTTTTTATTATTATCTTTTTCCTTTGTATCCATCATTTTTATCATTGTAATTAGCTCTTTAGCTTGAATAAATAATTCAGTTGGGACTTGGTGTTATAAATATTTTTCTTTGAATGTATTCCAATAAATATTAGAGTATCAATATTGTATGTGGTTGTGTAATATGATTTTTGATCATAAGTATTGTAATCAATAATTTATAGTGTCATATGTCCATTTATAAATTGATACTATTATTAAAGTTAGTATTTATCAATATTCCCATGTAGGGATATTATAGTGGTATCAGAGCCTTTATCTTGCTAGCATGTAGGGTGAATCATGGCAAAGTCATTCAATGAAAAAAATTATTACTCTTCATGCTCAATATAAATGTTTTCTAGTCAAAATGCAAAGTGATATATTATTTTATAAGTTCTTGTCATTATATTTTGATGTACCATTATTGGAAAACACATCATTGTTGATTGTACAAGTGAGAAAAAATAAATTACAAAGTTACAAAAATTTGAAAAGAATCAAAGCTTGGATGAATCTACCATGCAGATAGAAGGAATCATTCAAGAAGAATATTTTGCGGAGAAACTTTTCTTGCAAGAAGAAAGAGTGAAACTTGAGGTACTCCATGCCATTAAAGTTGAACATATTGATGAGTTAAAAAATAACTCTAATTTAAAGCCACAATATATCATGGAGAAAGAGAAAAAGGGACCCCACCTACATGTTGAGGAGTTCATAGCAAAAATTTTTGAAGGAGGATCCTCTCTTGTAGATTTTTAGGAGGATGATTTTGATAAGCTTACCTTTGAGCTTAATTCTACTAAGGATTCATTGGAGAGTAATTATTTGATGGATCTTCAATAAGTATAAATTCAACTTATTGTTGGTATCCCAAGGTATGAAAATGATATCTTAATAACTACTAATGATTGCATGTAAAAATATAATAAAGATGGAGTCAAGCATAAAAAAACATCACCTGTTAATGGTACAAGTGAAGAAACTATCCCTATTTAGATAATGCTCATCATTACACTAGGCAGTGAGACCATGCTATGATACCAATGGTCTAAAAGGTTTGGTGAGTTATCAAATTCATTACTTCAAACTTTACTATTTCATATTTATTTTCCTCATAGTGAATCTGCTAAAAGGGGAATCAAAATAAGGCATACAACTTACAACATGTGGCATGAGGACTCATGGGTTCAAGGTGATAAGTGTTGTGGAAAAATGGTGTGGGATCTCAAGAATATTTTGAGATATAAAAAGGGTAACAATTCTTTTCCATATATCTATAGTTGTTCCTTTCATTAAAGTAAAGAAAAAAATAGAGTTGATTTCAAATACATTTACTAATTTCAGATTTAAGGTCCAAGGTATGATTAATTATGTGTTGTATATTGGATATGACTAACCTCTATTCAAAGTCCATGGTATGCTTGCTATAACAAAAAAATTCTTACCTCATATTTTTGTTAATCCATAGGAAAAGCATTTTCTTAGGAGGTATGCTCAGATGTGTATGAAATCCAAAGACATAAGTTGTAATTGTGAACATGTAGATTTTATAATTCAAGTACAAGTTTATTGATGCATATTGGATCCATAAGGCTTGGTAAAGATTAAGATAAATATCTAATTTTTAGGAAAACTTTATCCAAGGATGGAGATTCAAATCTTATTAGGCATGTTATGTACCATTGATTTTTCAAATTTTATATTAAGGTAATGATACATGGATAACTATGATGAGACACTTGGGAAGCATGCTTGGAAAGGGAAGCATAAATGGGATCAAGATACAATTTTTGAAACATTATGGCAAGGATGGAAACCCCATGAAGATGTCCACTTAGAAGGTATGATTCTCCTTATGTTTAAATCTAGTTGTTGCATGGAAAGAGGTGAACCATATCCTTCACTTTTTATGGGGAAGTACTTGTGTAAATTTTAGATAATGGAGTTGAAAATCAGATTAGCACAAAATAAGTATAGTGGAGCTATTTATATAGGAGTCCATGATTTTGAAATAAATGTTTCATGGAGGAATTCAATCAAAGATTTCTAGCTTGATGTTTTTTATTCCTTTTTAATCAGATAAGTCATGCATTTATTTTCATACTTACAAATATATTACAGAGAAATTTTAATCAAAAACTAGATCATCTCTCAATTTGTGACCATGAAGGACTTTTGTAGTAGTTGTTTCATTTACAAGGTGCTAATTTCTAGAAAATCAGAATGTGAGTTGTTGATTTTAGTATTGAACATCTAAAAAAAGATTCATTTAGTATACCACTCAAGCATTGGAAAAGGGTGGTATATGCTTCTAGATGAAGAGGATGAATATTTCAGCCAGTATAAATTTGATTTAGGAGGAAAATTGGCATTTTAGAAGGATTAACAAGGAATTTTTGCACCAACTATTTTAATCTTATTAGAGTAGAGAAACAAAAGCCTTTAAGGATAAAATAGTATGATGGAGATTTTTTTACATTCATAATACTGACTAGAAGGGTCAAGGAGGTATACTTTGAAGGTGAATTACATCATAACATGATAAATAGGGGAATGTGTAGATTGATCTAGGATCCTAAAACTTCATTGGGTTATGTTGATCTCACTCATGTGATCCTTATCCATGGGTCACTATTCACAAGTATTATTCACATATACTACTCACAAGTACTATTCATGGGTCACTATTCATTATGATGTGGTAAGTGATGCAAGTGATGATGTAGTTGATGAGATGGCTTGTGAATGAGCTGGCATGACCCATATAGAGAATAGACATGAGGGAAAAGATAATTTGAAAGAGTGGAAGATAAATTTCACTAGAGGACACATTTCTTTGTTTTTAAGTGACTCACATGTGTTAATCTCACATGTGTGAGAGTGAGATGCCTTCATTTGGTAGAAATATGTTTTCTTGTCTAAAACCTAGTCAAAATTGATTGAATAATTATCTTAGAATCTCATGTGTACATGGGGAAGAATACAATAAGTTTATTATTATAAATTTGGCTCACATGTGAAAGTGGGTTACCATTTTTTGTCACATGGAAGGTGGGAGACAAAGATAAGTAGGGTAGATGATAATGCGATCCACTTTGACCAGTTGCATGTGAGGACAAGAATCACACTATTGTTCACATGTGTGAAGGTGGGGCACCAAAGTTAGAGTCATATGGGTGGCTAATCTTGTCCCCCTTAATGCTCTCCTTTTTTACTTACTTGCATATCAAGACAAGCAACTCACATGTGAATACTATGCCTGATAATGAGCATGACAAATTTTTACTCCAAGATAAATTCTCTCTTATATCACCTCTTCTATTTGTAAAATCTATAAGTAGGAGATCTCTTCTTTGTAATTTCATCTTTGAAAATCATAAAACCCCCATTTTATAAGCTTGAACCTTATGATCAATTTCTTGCTCTCTTAAGGATGAAAATTCTTGGAGTGTAGAATCTTGAAGGATGAAAACCCTCACAAGATAGTTGGTTTTGGTGGTGGAAGATCCTTCATAGCTGGTTGATGGTGGTTTCACTTAGGAATCACAATTGGAGCTTCACTGGAGTATATTTTAGTTTTATGCTATCATTTATGTAAGGAGTATGTTGTAAGTTCTGTTATTTATTATTGAGTTGTGTTATCTAATGTTATATGGAGTTGTTATTAGTATTTTGCTCCTTTGTATCCACCATTGTTATCATTATAATTGTCTCCTTGGACTGAATAAATATGTCAGTTAGGACTTGGTGTTATACAACTTTTTCTATGAATGTATTCTAATAAGTATTAGAGTAGCAATATTGTGTGTGGTTGTCTAGTATATTTGTTGATCTTAAGTATTATAATCAACAATTTATAATGTCATAGATTCATTTAGAAAGTAATATTATTATTAAAGTAAATATTTAGAAATATTACCATTTGGAGATATTACAAGAATTTGAAGGTATGTTATCCTATGTATATTTTACATGCTGTATTTGTTTTGTATTAGATAACTGGTTTGTTTAATTTAGTCTAATGTATTATGTTGTTGTGTGTAGGTGTAGGATATGACAATTACTAAGAGACCACTATTGAGAATACACTACAATTGGTAACATGATATATACCTAATGATGTTGTGGATGATGGGTTAGTGGAGAAGGATACATGAGTCATAGGTGTCCATGCCCACTTTTTTGATCAAACAACAATTTCTACTAAAATATATAGGTAGGAAAATGTAGATAGAGATGAGGAGATGCTAAGTTATAGACATAAACTATGCTCCCACCTGATGGTCTAAGTGGGATGGGTAGTAGGATTATGGATGACCATATTCATCTACCAAGGGAATATGTGGATTTGGTGGTTGAGGCAATAGTGATATGAGAGAGGGAGCATAGTTGTAGAGTTTAGTCTCAATCTAGATCTACAAGAGATAAAAGATCATCTAGCTCGAGTGTGTATGTATCTAAGAGTGAGGGTGATGAGGTTGGTTTTGGTGACCAAACTCATATTATTGAGTAATTATTTATCATTGTATTGAAACTTATTTTTGAGTTTTATATATATATATATATATATGTATATATATATATATATATATATATATATATATATATATATATATATATATAACTAGTTTGTTTAATGTAGTCTAATGTATTATGTTGGTGTGTGTAGGTGTAGGATATGACAAGTACTAAGAGACCACTATTGAGAATACACTACAATTGGTAACATGATATATACCTAATGATGTTGTGGATGATGGGTTAGTGGAGAAGGATACATGAGTTATAGGTGTCCATGCCCACTTTTTTGATCAAACAACAATTTCTACTAAAATATATAGGTAGGAAAATGTAGATAGAGATGAGGAGATACTAAGTTATAGACATAAACTATGCTCCCACCTGGTGGTCTAGGTGGGATGGGTAGTAGGATTATGGATGACCATATTCATCTAAAAAGGGAATATGTGGATTTGGTGGTTGAGGCAATAGTGATATGAGAGAGGGAGCATAGTTGTAGAGTTCAGTCTCAATCTAGATCTGTAGGAGATAAAAGATCATCTAGCTCGAGTGTGTATGTATCTAAGAGTGAGGGTGATGAGGTTGGTCTTGGTGACCAAACTCTTATTATTGATTGACTATTTATCATTGTATTGAAACTTATTTTTGAGTATATATATATATATATATATATATATATATATATATATATATATATATATATATATATATCTGTGTGTGTGTGTGCATGTGTGTGGACCTATTCTTATATGGATATCATGTCACTTGGAATTTTTATTTATTAAATTACGTATTTAAATAGTTGTTTTTATCATATTCATTGCTTATGTTTTACTATTGAAAGGTTTTCTTTGGCTAGATAATTATTTATTTTATAGATATGTTTAAGTAGACATAGTATGAGCAGTATGGTCACTTATTTATTATGACATCAAGACATGTGTGTGTGTGTGTGTGTGTGTGTGTGTGGACCTATTCTTATATGGATATCATGTGACTTGGAATTTTTATTTATTAAATTACGTATTTAAGTAGATGTTTTTATCATATTCATTGCTTATGTTTTGCTATTGAAATGTGTTCTTTGGATAGATAATTATTTATTTTATAGATATGTTTGAGTAGACATGTATATTGGATTAGGAGTGTTAGTGTTTAGTATCAATGTTATATAATTATAATACTATATCTAAGTATGGATCATGTAACTATGACATGAACTATCTGAATCTTGATGGCATAATAAATAGGTGACCATACGATTCATACTATGTACATATAGAAGTAGAATATAAAACTAATACTACTCATGGTTCACTATTGATAGCTAGAGTTGTAGACTATAGAAAATAACTTAATCAGTTATCATACTAAAACTATGTTTTGATCTCTTTGATATCTAGAAAATATCTTAATTGGTCATCTAAAATTATGTTTATATTTATGTGATCTTTATAAAATATTTTAATTAGTTTTCATGCTAAAAATGTGTTATGATTTATATGATCTTTGGTAAATATATTAATTAATTATCATATTGAAACTATGTTTTGATATACGTGATCTCTAGAAAATATCTTAATTGGCTATTTTACTAAGACTAGTTATCATAATTTACATTTTGTTACCATGTTATAATTAAGTTGATTTATGTGAACTAGTTTCCATCTCTGTTGACTCTATGGTGTATGCGATCTTGCATAAGTAGGTTTCCTATAGATCACATGGATCATATGATGAGTAACCAATGGATCCTTGAAAGGAACACCCTTGGATAACTCACTCATAGAGGAATGTGATACAAGAGAGTGTGGGTAAGGAAATGAGGAATGTGATATAGGAGAGTGTGGGTAAGGAGATATCTATGCCCCCTATGTGAATAATATAATTCCTTTGTTGACATACCAGTCAATATGATCTCTGAGTGCATAATAATTATTGTCCTAATGTTCATTGATTTGATAATAATGGCAATATTATTTATTCCTTATTCTATGAAAATAATGTGATACAAGGTGATTAGTATGTGGAAGTGTGATCATTCCATATATAATAATGTAAATAAGATATCATGAGGTTTATATATGTCTAAAAACTATATAGCCCCTTTGTTGATGTCATGTGCTCTACTCACTGTGCTAAATGCTCTATGAAGTGGCTCTTTGCCTTTTTTGAGTATTTTTTTGGTTATTTCTATTCCAATTTTTCATTGATCATGGGTGGATTAGGTTCTTATACCATACTGGATGACTATGACTATGAGAGAATTGAATCCAAATTTGCCTCTAAATGTGTCTCACCTAGTCCCAAATTCTTCTCTAATGCTAAAGATGTGTAGCATAGATGCTAGAATGATTTGGATGTCTCATATAAAAATTTCTCTTTAAGGGGAAAATTGAGGCCTCTAGAAAAGATGTATTATGTCTTTAAATATGTCAACTTGCAGATTAACTATTGCATACATGATTTGAATCATAATATGTAATCATTTACTATTTTTTACTCACCCTAGTATAGTTAAGGCAACCTTTAATATGTGACTCAAGGTCCCTTATTATGAATACATTACATGACAAAAACTTATTATAACTATAATAATATTGTACATAATTATTATTAATCCTTGGTGTCTAGCATAGGTGTATTATTCAATAATTTCTCCATTCCCATAGGAATAGGAAGAGTCACATGGGAATGTAAAATAAACAACCTTTTAGGATTTTATATTGTAATGTTTTCTCTCATTCCAACTTAAATTGTGAAATATAATTTTATGTGCATTCCAAATATATTATTTAGCCTATCATGGGTATTGGAGCTTGGTAAAAAAAATAATTCTTCTCCATTTTTATAGTTGTAAAAATATGCAATTAAATATTCTTTTTCTGTAAAATTTTATATAATAAGTGTTGCTGACCAAATTTAGGCCCTTTAGGCCAAAATTGGGCACCCCCATTTACAAAAAATTAGCTAAGTCTATATCTTTGGCCAAGTCTAGTACTTAGCTTTTCTTTCGAAGAAGTGTTCTTTGACAAGCCACAACAAATTTACAAGTCTAGTTATTTTGAAAGGGGTTGTTTTAGTCTTTTTCTAAGTGTTTATTCTTTTGGGTTTTTATCTTTGGGTTTTTGTTTAAGTGCCGAATTCTTTCAAAAAATTTGTTCGAGATAGATTTTTCGAAGGGCAACTTACAACTTTTTCAAAGGAATTGTTTCAAACATTTTTTCCAAAACAAATTTATTGAAGGGTGTTTTTCTCTCAATAAATGGTCCACTTCAACTTTTCTAAAGGGTATATTTCAAATTTTGTGAAGAAAATTTTCAACCTAAAGGACCCTTTCAACTTTCTCGAAGGGTCATTTGTAAGCAGGCCAAAAGGTACTTTTTAGAAATTCCAAAGGGCATTTCAACTTTCCTGAAGGTATTTTCTTTGGAAAGTGGGCACTTACAAATCTTTCGAAGGGGTACTTGCCATTTTCAAAGGATCATTTCATTTTTTTTAAGGACACTTTCATTTTTGCCGAAGGATAATTTTCAAATTTTTCAAAGGGCATTTCAAAAATTTCAAAGGGTAGGTGACAACTTTTCTTAAGGACTTTTTCAGGCTAAATAGACACTTTCAACTTTCTCAAAGGGCATTTTAACTTTCCTGAAGGGATGTTTTCAAAATCTTGAAATATTATTTCCATGGGAGAGTGGACCATTTCAAAAAGCCAAAGGGCATATTTCCTTTCAAAAAGGTCTTTTTCACTTTTTATGAAGGGTCATTTCAAAGAACCAAAAAGGGCCAAATAGAAAGCTCAAAGGAATTCTTTCAGACATTTTGTTTGATACAAAGAAAACATGATTTTCTTTAGATTTTTATTTGTAAAAATTGTTTAAGGCATAAAGGACCAAGTGAAAAGACAAAATAAAAGAACAAAGGAAACAAAGGACCTAAATAAATTCTTTTGAGAAAAGTGTTGAGATAAGAATTCCAAGGAAATAAAAGTCTGAAGAAATACCTGAAAAGTGATGGCCCATAGAACGTCAATTTTGAATTGCAAAAACTAGCTATTAGAGTTTAAAAGAAAGGATCAGTAGGAACCTGAAGGTGAGGATAAAGGTAACAAGTGGAAATTGTAACTAAGGTTTGGTTTAGTTGTAACTAATGTTTTTGGTTCAGTTGTAACTTTTTGTAACTGACTCATTCAATGACATGGCATAGCTCACCCACTTCTCTCCCATGAAAATGTAATTGATTCTTTTATGATGACACATGTCCAAGTAACCCTTGAACTTCCTTTGATTGATCCACCTCTCAAATGATATATATATATATATATATATATATATATGCATTCTTTTGGTTTGTTCAGCATCCTCGACTGGTTATTGGGGAAACTTTGGCTAGATTTGTACTCAAACAAATCTTGAAGAGATACACAAGTGTGATTGCCTCTCATATGATATAATATTGAGTAATGATTGAATCATTGTTGGTCTATTCTAGTGAAATATTTTCTTTTGTATCGTGTACCCTTGATGGTCTACCAATTTATAGAAAGGAGATTATTGCAGGTCTTTGATAGTATTCTTTTCTAAGTGTAGATATATCTTGGAAGTGACTCATGACTGTATCTTTCTTTGGATCTTTTATTTCATTTTTAAGAATCATATACCTTCTATAATCTAGCGAATGAAATATTGATGTAGCAATTGTTCCTAATTTATGAGTCCTATGTAAGAAAATACCTTGTTGTGTCTTTAAAGTAGTGTTTCAGTCAATGGGAGGATACCAAATATTAGTGCATCATCATTTGTTTTCTTAGTTATTTTTATTTACCCTTTTCATACACAGTTGATAGATTAGAGAGAGATTTAAATGTGAATCAAGGGGAGCTATCCCCTAATCTAGAGATTCATCTCAAAAAAATTATCACCAATAGCAAGAGAGATGATTCCATTTTGTCACTTGGATGAGGAGAGTTGAGCACTTATTCAAGGGTGCAAATCTAAGCATCAATAATTTTTGGCATACCCATAGGACTATTTGTCTAAGGATTTGAATAATTCTTGGTGTGTTCTTCAATCATTCAACCTTTTAGAGGTATTTCAATCAACACCAATGGTGACTCTAAGTTGAATCAGCTAGTTAAACAACCATAGTGCATCAATAAATCATATTTGGTATGTATAATCCCATTGTTGAACAGTATGGATCTTGTATTACTTCATATAGTTTTTATAAATGTCATGTTTTTCATGGAATCACCTCAAGTATCCCACTTAATTATCCTTTTCCTAGTGAATCCAATAGTGCTAGGGAGATAATGTTGGAGTTTGAGAAGCAAATGTTGGAAATAGATAGGTTGAATGAGAGAAACAAACATAAGCAAGAGCTTATGTACAAGAAGGAATGTTTGTTTAAGTAATCTCAAGTCATGTAATCCATGGAGAATAAACTAGTAGGGTAGAAAAGTCAATCCACTCAAGGTAGTTAGCCTTATACCCCTTATTCCATCCCAAAACATCCTTCTCTTATACAAAATAAACCCTCCCCCTATACACCAAATCATTTATATCAAATTGCACTTGCTCACTAAAATAAAATGAGCCAAACTTCTAACCCATCTAATGTATTAAATACTCTTGTTAATCCTTTGCATCTATTAATCCAACACCAAAGGACATTGGAATGACCTTCTATGGAAACTAATTGTTTCAATTCCTTAGATTGTGATCCCTCTTTTGAATAAAATCATCCTACCTTTTTTGAAAAATAACACATCCATCCTTAAGAAACTCTTCCTAGTCCCCCTTAATCTTCTCAATCCCCTTAGCATGATGTCAAGATTCCAAGTTGGAGAAATGTCTATCATGAACTAGCTTGATACCTTGAGAATGATGAAGTTGCTTCCTATCCTCAAGAAGAGAGTTCCAATCCTAAGATCATGATTTGGAATGAAATAGTGGAATCATGGGGTAAGAAAGAAGAGAAGAGTATTGTTCAAGAGTGTGAAGTGGAAAATGAAGCTACTCATCCTCATCATGATGATGCACATGATCTCCAAGAAAGACTCTTCCAATAGAATCTAGCTAAATAGATTGAAGAATTAGAGTCAATAATAAGGTTCCTTAGTCAAGGTGTAATGGATGGTTTAGACCCAATAAAAGATACCATGTCTAAACACACCCCATATACACCCCTTCAAGAGAGTTATCAAACTATATCTGATGTGGATGAAGTGTTGATCAAGTGGAAGGAAGAGAATCAATTGATTTTAGCCCAATGTTTACCTCCTCTTCCTCATGAGCTTCTCAAAGAAAAACCCACTTTTCATTCCCAATCTGATTTTGAGCTCACTAGTGCTTGCCTCTTTTCAAAGTCCATTCCTAAGTCCTCTCCTTCATCCCATACTCCATTTTCACTCTTTTGACCTTCCATTACCTTCCATACTCTAACTCCTACATTTTAGACTCATGAACCTATCCATTCACCCTTCATTTCATTCCATCCTAAAGAGGAACCTATTTTAAGGGAGGTAAGTGAGCAAGATAAAATGCAATTCTTGGCTGATCAAGAGACTACAATGAGTGAGAATGAAGATGAGATCATCATAAGTACTCCATATGAACATCATCATAGTGATTACCATCTTGAGCATGAAGTGGAAAGCATTATAAAAGATGAAGAACATGGCCAAATCATATCTCAAGAGGTGGTTATTCTAAGAGGTTTTCATGAAAATAAGGTTGAAGAAGTGACTCTTGAAGGTGACATGATTCAAGGAGGAGATATAGGTCACACATACATGCAAATGTTCTAGAAATATCAAGATGAGATTGAAAAACTTCACTTATCAATGCTGGAGAGAGAAAATAAGCATGGTGATCTCTCTTTCCCTTTGTTTGATAAACCATCTTGTTGCTTTGATGAAGATAATGACTGAGCCATGGGACTTGAGTTGAATGAGGTTCAAGAGCATGTTATTCATTAAATAGAGACCCTTATTTTTGAGTAGCTAGAGAATTATATTTTTGAGCAAGAAGGATAGAGGTCTGATTATTTTTTGATAAGGTAAGGTGGCAAACTAGGGGCCGAACCTTTCACAAAGCAAAAAAGACAAGAAGGCAATCAAACAAAATATGCCTTTAGAGAGATGATGGCACTAGCTAAGAAACAACATACAAGAAATAAAACACAAAGAATGAAAAGACCAGAGTCAGAGAGGACTCTCCTTACATAACTATTGATTTGAGAAGATCATTAAGTTTCTCAGTATTCTCTGCATTGTTAGCATGCCCAGTATTACCCACCTCTTTCAGCATAGACATGTTCAGGAGAATTGTATTCCAGAGTCCCTTGGTGAAATTTTTCTCCAGCCTCTGAATACGATCCTTCAAGGCCCCAATTTCATATTTCTAATCAGTCTCATTCTCTATTTCCTTACCAGCTTCCTTGACATACAGTTTCCCCTTATTGTTAGTAGTTTCCATAGTGTAAACACCATGCTCCTCAGTAACCTCAAAATACCTAGTCTCCTACTTCCCTCCAATGTCCTAAAAAATTTCCTAGATTTCTAACTCCTTAAACTCTTCCTCCTGGGTTGCTTCCTTTGAAGCACTTTTTGAGTAATCAATTAGTCTAGCCTTCAGGGTGGGTTTACCAGCAATCCACCCTGACCTTCAAAATCCAAAGGAGAAGCCTTATTAATTTTGGAAGACTTATAAGATTTACCACCTTGGCCCCTCGTGGCCCTACCTAGATTTTTGTGGGTCCCCTCCATGGTCTCTCTAATATTCTCTTCCTCCTCATCAACCTTTCTCTTATTACCCTTCTTGCTCACGAAAGAGCTAGGGGTGTCAACAGGGGTCTCTTTTGGGGTGGAGAAAGAAACATCTTTTGTTTTGATAGGAGTAGGGGAAAAATAGGACTCATCAATAGCATCACCAGACACCGGATTGGAAGGAATGTCTCCACTATCAATTCTAATAGTCTTGGATGGCTCAAGGGCTTGGTGAAAGTTGTATAAGAAAAAAATTAGGCCCTAGTGTAAGGGAATAGGGTTCATATCCAGCTTCTTAGCCATTTTAGCTCTCACCCTAAGGATAGAGTGTTCTAAAGAGGAGAGCAGGTAAAAAGGGAAACTAATAATAACATTTCACCTAAAGTGATTTAACAGAGGGAGGTGGTAATTGTAGAACCTGGTAAATCAATTTTTGAGTGTGAAGCACTTCCTGAGAATGAATCACACTGCATCCCATGATTCTAGAATTTTAACATGCTTGAATCCTCCTTGATATAGGATGAGTTCTTCTCTCTCTCCTAGAAATAGTTTGTGGCTTGCAAGATCCATAATTTTTATTTTCCTTTGAAGTTTTATTCCCTACATGGCCATTCTTGTGGCCATATAAATCACCTTTTTGGAGATTTAAAAATTGATTCTGCCCACTGTGACCCTCCTATTTAACTAAGATTTTGCAAATTTCTCAGACAAGTTTTCGTCGAACCCATTAAGCCTTTCCAGATATGGGTTGATTTCCCCCTTCTTTACAATAATGCCAAACCAGTGGATTATCTTTAAATTCATAGTAGGAGACTAGTTCTATTCAAATATGGTATCCTCCCATTTTGTATTTGTAGACCCAAACCATGGAGTTCCTAAATTCAGCCTTCAGCTTTGAAATGATTGCTAACCCTTGTTTCTGTTTATGCATAATGAAGATGTGATTTTTTCTTAATTGTTTTCCTTTACCCTTTTTATACATAGTTGATAGATTAGAGAGAGTTTTAAAGGTGCATCAAAGGGAGATAACCCCTAATATAGAGATTCATCTCAATGAAATTTTCACCCACAACAAGAGAGATGATTCTATTTTTCTACTTAGATGAGGAGAGCTAAGCACCTCCTCAATTATGCAAATCCAAGCATCAACAAGTGTATGACAACAAATGTTTAGAAGGAGGGTGTTTCAATTATTTCTGGAAGTATGACTTTCAATATTAGTGGTAATCTTCAAGTGGCATTTTTTATGGAATAAAAGACTATTGGCTATGTACTATTGTGCTAGGCATGGCATTTTTAATTTTGAAGAAGTTGTTCAAATTCCTACTACATCCTCTTAGACATGAATAACACCTTTAAGACCTATACTAGATATTTTTGACATCTAAGGCATCTTTCAGACCTGTGTTCTTCTATCAAAATGTTGGTATTCTCCTTTCTAGCCACATTTCCTCTTATTAGAGCTTATTTTCTAAGTTTTATTCATCTTTAATGCATTGAAAAGTCTCTTTGGACTACATACAAGATTCTTTCTACTCATTGAGTCCACTTGGAATTTCATTTAGCTAAGTTATCAAAAGGTGTTTTGAAGTATGAAGTCTTTTATGGCTACATGGAAAATACTTGGCTAATCCTAACTAAATGGTAGACTTGTTTTATACTTTCTTATTGTTGGAAATATTGTCATTGATGTCAAAGGTTTAGTATTATTGGTGATAAAGGCCCCATTGCATTTAATATTGTTTATCTTGGCTAATATGAGTTAATATTTATTTAATATTAACAAATATATTTTTGGTTGCATATGAGACAAAATAAGGGCCCATGGAGAAGCCAAAGAGTCACAGGATAAAGACAAAAGAAGGATGGGACGCATTTTCCCATGAAGAGTCATATTGGGGAATACCAAGAGTCACCAAGTGAAGACAAAAGAGTAAAGGGAAAATTTATCATGAAGGGACACTTAAAGGAATACGAAAAATCACCAAAGATAAAGACAAAAGTGGGAAGGACATTTTTTGTCATGAAGGGTCACCACATGACTTTTCAAATGCTTGGATATGAAGGGTCATCCAAGATTGGTGCCATTTTCCATGAGGAATGAAAGGTCACAAAGGGGGAAGGCCAAAGGTCATTTGGAAAGCTATAAATAAAGGCTTGAGTAGCCATTTGTAAATGTGGAAGTGTGAGGTTGATTTGATATTGTAATATCTAGCTTAGAAGAGCAATTATGAGAGATGATTTGTATTTGTTATATCTAGCTTAGAAGAGCAAAAGTGAGAGAGAGGAAGGTGATGTTGTATTGATCTATCATTTGTTGAGATAGCAACATTGAGAGATAGGTGTGTGGTTTACACAAAGTGGATGATGCTCATGTGGGTTAGTGCTCATGAATGGTAGCTAGGTTGGTGCTTGGCAAAGGGGTTTGAAGTTCTTGTGGGGTGGTGCTCACAAATTTTAGTTGAGATTGTTACTTGGAAAAGGAGTATGGTGCTCCTATGGACTTGTTCTCACTAATATACTTGAGATTGTTCTTCGTGGTTTTTCTCACATTGGGTTTCCACGTTATATCTGGTGTCTCTCTCTTTCTTGTGTGATGTTTATTATTTGAGTTTTATTGCATATCTTGAATGTTTGATTAAGGGAAAGTTTTATAAGATATATATACTGATTCACCCGCCCCCCTCTTAGTATATCTCATGCTTAACAATTGGTATCAGATCAGGTTCCTTTTTGAAAAGTTTTACAGCTTGAACGTAGATCAGGAAAGCACAAGATGGCCATACATAAAGGTGCCTCTACAAGCAAAAGAATAGTTGATCAAGGAGAAGAAGAGGATGAAGCCAAAGTAAATATGGAAGGAGAACTCATGTTTGCCTTAGAAGATTTGAAAATTGTTGAAAAGAAAAATTAAAGATTAAAGCATCAAATCGAGAAAAATGACAAGGAGTCAAAGGAGATAATTGAAGATCTGATGGCACAGTTGGAAATATCAAGGAAAGAATGTGAAAGGTATGTTACTAAAATTACCTCTTTAAAAGAAGAGATTGAGAAAGTAGTCAATAATAAAATAGTCAATGATTCAAAATTTGAGAATAGCACTAATATGCTGAATAAGACATTAGAAAGTCAAAAGGCAATATTAGATAAGACAGGTATTGGTTTTGAAAAGAAGAAGAGCTATGTTGAAGCTCTTACAAATAAAGAAACAAGAAGGGAAGGAATGGATACTACAGAAGACAAAGAAGGTTGGAAGGAATAAAGCTATAAAAGGCAATCAGGGCAGAGATTCACAAACAGGTCCTATTTTTATGGTTACTATTTTTATTGTAATGGATATGATCACAAGAAATTATAATGTAGAAAAAGAGCTAACAATCTCAAAATAAGTTAAAGGAAGGTCATGTAGAGTCAAGCAGAAGCTATAACTCTTTTTCTCCTCTATCAAGCTTTGATGAAGAGACCATAATTTGTTACAAGTGTAAAACTTCAGAAACATAGCTCAGTATTGTAGAAGTGTGTTTGAGTTAGTCAAGAAGGACCAGAGTTTTAGGGCTTCATTCATCAAGAAAAAAGTTTAAACATGGCAGAAGAAACAATTTGAAGGTTTTATGTTGGTCCAGACAGCTCTGCATGCAAGAAATGAAGAAAAGCCATGGTTTATTGATAGCAGATGTTTGAGGCACATGACACGAGACAAGAGCAACTTCATAACCCTGAAGAAGATCAATGGTGGCACAGTGAAATTTGGGGACAATACTATTGCCAAAATTTCCAGAAAAGGTACACTAAGTTTAGATAATGGTAGAACTAAAACTAAAAATGTTTTATATGTAGAAGGTCTTAAGCATAATCTTTTGAGTGTAAGTCAAATGTGTGATCAAGGGCACACACTAAAGTTTTATGCAAAAGGTTGTGAAATTAGAAGAAAAGATTTAGATGTATTAATTACAGATGCTTAGAGAACAGGGAATAACTTATATATGCTATCAAACATCAAAGGTCAAAAATGTTGTTTGAGTCAGATTGAAGAAAGCTGGCTATGGCACAGGATAATGGGGCACATAAATTTTGACAATCTTGTCAAAATTTTCAAAAAGCAAGCTGTCAAGAATCTTCCAACAATCACAAAGCCATCTAACACCCTTTGTGGACCTTGTCAGCATGGGAAGTAGGCTAGAAGGTGGTTCAAAACAAAAGAGTACTCTACCACTCAGATGCTAGAGCTTGTTCACACTGATCTATGTGGACCCATGAGAACTCAAAGTACTGAAGGTGATAAATATTTCATATTGCTTATTGATGATTTTTCACGTATGACTTGGATAATGTTTTTAAAGAAAAAATTAGAAGCTTTTAGACAGTTTAAAGCATTCAAAACATTAGTTGAGAATGAAACTAATCTGAAGATTAAGTGTCTAAGATCAGATCAAGGAGGAAAATTCATGTCAGATCAATTTATTGAGTTTTGTGAAGATCATGGAATAAAGAGACAATATTCAGCAGTAAGAACTCCACAACAAAATGGAGTAGTTGAATGGAAAAATAGAATAGTTCAAGAGATGGCGAGGACAATGTTAAATGAATCCAAGATAGCAAATAAATATTGGAGAGAGGCAATTGGTACAATAATGCATATTCAGAATAGAGCTCTATTAAGAGTCAACAGTGACAAAACTCCTTATGAGCTACGGAAAGACAAACCAGCAATAGTGGATTATTTCAGAGTTTTTGGTAGCAAATGCTTCATAAAGAGAATCGATGAAAAACTTGGTAAGTTTGAATCCAAAGCAGATGAAGGTATATTTCCTGGTTATTCATGCAAAAGTAAAGCTTATAAATTTTATAACAAAAGAACCAAGAAAATTGTTGAAAGTGCAAGTGTCAAGATAGAACAAGATGGAACACAAAAGATTAGTGATCCAGTAGACATTCCTGAAATCATTGAAGAGGAAGGCTTTGAAGAATCAAATGAAGATGAGGAAAAGGAGAAAAAGGGCACCAAGACTCCATCCAAATATGTTCAAAAGAATCATAATGAAAGTGACATCATCAGGGATATAAAAGAAGGAATTCGCACTAGAAGAATGATGGTAAGTGAATCTAAACAAGTTAATTTCTCTTTGTTATCTAAAATTCAGCCTAGAAATTTTTCAGAAGCCAGACATGATGAGCATTGGGTTAAGGCTATGGATGAAGAATTAGATCAGATAGAAAAGAATGATACTTGAGAATTAGTGCCTAGAACAAAAGATCATAATGTGATAGGAACAAAATGGGTTTATAGAAATAAGCTGAATGAAAATGGAGAAGTAACCAGAAATAAAGCAAGATTAGTATGTAAAGGATATGCTCAGATCGAGGGAATAGATTTTGAAGAAACTTTTGCACCAGTAGCAAGATTAGAGGCTATTAAAATGTTTCTTGCATATGCAGTATTTAAAAATTTCAAAGTATTTTAGATGGATGTCAAATCTGCCTTCCTAAATGGGAATCTTGAAGAAGTCTACATTGAATAGCTTGAGGGGTTTATTCTCTCAAATATTAGTAATCATGTATGCAGATTAAAGAAAGCATTGTATGGATTAAAACAAGCTCCTAGAGCTTGGTATGCAAGACTTGATAAGTACCTACAAGATCAAGGATTCAAGAGAGGATTTGTTGATAGTAATCTTTACATCAAAATAGAAGGTGAGCATCAATTGATTGTTGTGGTTTATGTTGATGATATCATTTTTGGAGGAAATATTGAAAAGATGACAAAAGAATTTTTTGATAGAATGCAAAAAGAGTTTGAGATGTCTATGCGTGGAGAATTATCATTTTTCTTAGGATTACAAATATTTCAATCAAATAAAGGAATTTTTATATCTCAAAGTAAATATGCCAAGGAAATGTTGAAGAAATTTGATTTTGAGAATTGTGTACCAGTTGGCACACCTATGTGTATAGGAAATAAGGTGAGCAAGGATGAAGATTCACCTATTAAAGATCAATCTTTGTATAGATCTATGATTGGTAGTCTTTCATATTTGACAGCATTGAGACCAGACATCATGCATGTAGTAGGTATGGTTGCAAGATATTAGTCATCTCCAAGAGATAGTCATGTTTAGTTGGTGAAAAGAATATTTAGATATATCAAAAGGACATTGTATTATGGATTATGGTATCCCACAGGTAAAGATTTCACTTTAGTTGCTTATACAGATTCAGATTGGGTAGGGTGCTTAGATGACAAAAATAGTACAAGTGGAGGAGCTTTCTTCCTTGGTGATAGCTTAGTATCATGGCAAAGCAAGAAGCAGAACTCAATATCACTTTCTACAGCTGAAGTAGAATATATTGCAATAGTATTGTGTTGTACTCAAGTGCTTTGGATGAAGCAAACTTTGGAACATATCAAGGTAAAGTATGATGAACCTATTTCCATTTTTTGCGATAACACAGTTGCCATAAATATTTCAAAAAATCTAGTGATGCATTCAAGAACAAAACATATTCCCATTAGATATCACTTTTTGAGAGAGCAGGTTGTAGATCAATAGGTTAAGCTGGAATATATTAGTACTACAGAGCAGATTGTAGATATTTTCACAAAGGCACTACCAAAAGACACATTTGAGTATCTGCGAGAGAAGTTGGGAGTAACTTCCCTTACTTCCTACCATTAAGGTTCAGCATCAAGTGAGGGGGAGCTAAGTATTAGCTCCAGGTAGGCCCTTTGCCATTGATGTCAAAGGGGAAGAATAACAAGTATAGGTATAGGTGCAGAAAATAGATACAGGAAATAGGTACAGGTTGCTACAGTAAGGGGGAGTTATTGTATGCTTTCAGATGACAGTATGTGTAGTTGATAGGATGTGGCAGTTTTAGGATTGAGGTTTCCATCAATGACAAAGGGGGCGATTGTTGGAAATATTGTCATTGATGTCAAAGGTTTAGTATTATTGGTGATAAAGGCCCCATTGCATTTAATATTTTTTATCTTGGCTAATATGAGTTAATATTTATTTAATATTAACAAATATATTTTTGGTTGCATATGAGACAAAATAAGGGCCCATGGAGAAGCCAAAGAGTCACAGGATAAAGACAAAAGAAGGATGGGATGCATTTTCCCATGAAGAGTTATATTGGGGAATACCAAGAGTCACCAAGTGAAGACAAAAGAGTAAAGGGCAAATTTCTCATGAAGGGACACTTAAAGGAATACGAAAAGTCACCAAAGATAAAGACAAAAGTGGGAAGGACATTTTTTGTCATGAAGGGTCACCACATGACTTTTCAAATGCTTGGATATGAAGGGTCATCCAAGATTGGCACCATTTTCCATGAGGAATGAAAGGTCACAAAGGGGGAAGGCCAAAGGTCATTTGGAAAGCTATAAATAAAGGCTTGAGTAGCCATTTGTAAATGTGGAAGTGTGAGGTTGATTTGATATTGTAATATCTAGCTTAGAAGAGCAATTATGAGAGATGATTTGTATTTGTTATATCTAGCTTAGAAGAGCAAAAGTGAGAGAGAGGAAGGTGATGTTGTATTGATCTATCATTTGTTGAGATAGCAACATTGAGAGATAGGTGTGTGGTTTACACAAAGTGGATGATGCTCATGTGGGTTGGTGCTCATGAATGATAGTTAGGTTGGTGCTCGGCAAAGGGGTTTGAAGCTCCTGTGGGGTGGTGCTCATGAATTATAGCTGAGGTTGTTACTTGGAAAATGGGTATGGTGTTCTTGTGGGTTTATTCTCACTAATATACTTGAGATTGTTCTCCATGGTTTTTCCCACATTGGGTTTCCACGTTATATCTGGTGTCTCTCTCTTTCTTGTGTGATTTTTATTATTTGAGTTTTATTGCATATCTTGAATGTTTGACTAAGGGAAATTTTTATAAGATATATATACTGATTCACCCCCCCTCAGTATATCTCATGCTTAACACTTATAATAGTACAAACAAAATCTACACAATTTACTACCATATGAGTTGCATCAATTTATGGTATGTGATTTGAATTATTCTATCATTAAAACATTAAGGAGGAGGCCATACATATTTATATTCTAATATTGGAATATTATATATAAAACAAATTAGATGAGAGAGGTACACATGTTTTATAATTTTTAATTTTAAAAGTAGAATTGTTTTTAAGTGCTTGTTTTTCAAAATTTAAAAAGTATTTATATTTGAAAATTTGATAGCATTGAAATTTGTACAATTTTTTTTTATGAAATATATCCATATATTAAGTAAACATAAATATACAAATAATGCACAAAAAAATAAGGTGATATGAAAGCATGCCACATCAAACTAGGCAAAGTCTAGGAGCAAAATCAAAAGTATCATAATCTAGGCAAAGCCTAGAAATAAGTCAAAGTCATTAAAAAGATAACTTTTATGTAGCAAGATCAAGGCTAGAAGGTGGAGGATCCATATCATCAGGAAACCATCTCAAGCTTGGCAAGTCATTACCATCTAGAATAGGCTCCCAACATGTAACTTGGGTAGTGTCTATGTTATCATATTTTGCTTATGTTTGAGTGGATGAAATTTCCAAATAAATATTTGGGAACTTATCCAACACATCCATTCAAACTTCAAGTGATGCCCCATAAGCATCTAGGCATAGAGGAGGAGGAGGAGTGCCCCAACCATCATGCCCATTAGGGGAAGGAGGTGGTGGCTTCCACCCTCACTACTACCCATGATGGGAAACACACTAGTATGGGGTATCACTATGAGAATGGTTCCTAGAATGGCTATGATGATGCCCACTATGAGGTGGACAAGACACTCTATCATCTAATCTGGGATATTGGGTAGAGAAGGTAGAACTCAAGCCATAGCACAAGGATCATCTCCCCATTGGTAGAGGAGAGTCTAAAGATACCAAAGCTATATAGCCACTTTATTAGCTTGGACTTGAATTTGTAAAACAACATTAGAGATGATAGAAGATCTGTGTAAATTAGAAACACTACAATCAATAGAAGAATGATTAACATTTGAAATTTCCTTATGAAAGCTACTCTCAACAATTTTGGCAAATAACAACCAAATTTTTCAAATTCAAGGAGAAATATAGAGAGGTACTCTTTTACCGATTTGGCATTATCAAAAAATATAAATATAAAAATCAAGAAAAATTGAGTATATCAATATATGAGGTTTTCTTGTTAAGCCAGTTTTAATGACAAGGAAAGTACTTTTGAAGTTCCACCTAAGTACCATGTACCACTCTACTCTCACTTACCTTAAGGCCTCTTTCACATAATACTAAGTATATAAAAAGGGTTAACTTCTTCCACATACTAATGGGTATATATGAATGGAAGGTATATCGTGAGGTTTGGTATATCTATCTATTGGTATATATAAAATGGCACCATTTTAGACTGACAAAGAACCAATTGGTGTTAAAAAAACTCAAAACTCAAAACCATGGATTCAATCAAATCTATCATTGGCACAACATTGAGCAACAAAGACAACTGGTTAAAGTGGTCTCAGTAAGTGGATAACACACTCATCCTTAATTATTTATGGTTTAATATTTGAAATGGGGATACACAATTAGTTGAACTGATAAGGAATGCAAAGAATATTTAGGCATGGAGGCACAAAATCCAAAAAGCATTAGCCTTGATGAAGGCCTTAGTTGATGGGGATGTGTTTTGTCATATTTAGGGGTGTAGTTCTCTATGGGAAGAATTTATAAAATTGAAGGAGCTATATTATTGCTACTCATATTTATAATTCATTCAGTTATAATTGAATTTATTCAATCTTGATTTGAAATATGGTGATGTGATGAGATTAGCTTTAGAAATACGTGCCATCAAGCATGATGTAGAAGTAACAGGTGTCAAAATTGGCATATATATGACCACATTCATAAAATCCCTTCTTCTCAAATATTCAACCTATTTGGAATCTCTACAAATAAGTAATCAATTAAAGACTCATATTTCATCAATTGGTTAAAAAGATGGCAAAAAAAGGCCTTTGGAAAAAATTTGAGTCCACAACAGGAGAAAGTGTGTGTTATGTTAAATCAAAATCTTCCAAAACATCCAAAAAGGACACATATTTCAAAAATGAAGGTAATGACAAGTACAAGAATAATCATAAGAGAAATATGATAGAAATGATAATCAAGGTGGTCAAAAATAGAATGATAAACAAAACCTTTATTGCACATGGTGTGACAAAAAAGGAAGTCATGAGAATCATGAATGCAGACCTCCATGGAATAAAATTAAAGCATACCATAATAAGATAGAGGAAAATCAAAGAAAATAAAAGAGTCAAACTCTACCCAATTCACTAGTGAATGTGTGTTTTCCAGTATAGATGATGAAGAAAATAGTGTCTCAATCAGTTCTTCATGGTTTGATGATTGGGTTCTTGATAATGGTGAAACTCTACATATGACTTTTTGTAGAGACTTATTTGAGGATTTTATTGAAAAAAGTTGTGGTGCAGTATACCTTAAAGATAGACCAAATTTGCAACCATAAGGAAGAGGTACAATAAGACTCAAGTGCCTAGGACTTCTATATTTCAAAATCCAAAATGTCCTCTACCTTCCTCAATTGAAACAAAAAGTTTTATCCCTAGTGATCATAAGGTAACAAGGCTATTTCATTCTATTGGATAATGGTGATGTCACTATTAAGAGGAAAAGTGACAATGCAATTGTCTTTATTAGATATGAGGAAGGGAAACTACTCAAACTGATGTGTGAGCCATCAAATACAAGGAATTATTCTCATCTTATGGAATAAAAAATGTCTCCAAACATGTTGTGGAATGTAATATTTGGGCACACTCACTATAGAAACATTCATGTATTACAAATGAATGGTGTTGTTGGTATGCTTACAGTACCCAAAAAATCAAATGAAAAGTGTGAAACCTGAATATTGGTTAAACACACAAGAGAATAATTTATGAAGTCATAGTGGAAAGTTGATAGAAAATTTCAACTAATTCAATTAGACTTGTGTTCTTTTCCAATCCTTTCCACTGGTGGTCATAATTAATTCATGTTGTTCGTTGATAACTATAGCCAGATGACATGGATATACTTTATGAATTAAAAAATTATAAGCCTTCAATACTTTCTAAAAGTCTCAAAACATGATTGAAAATGAAGCTTAAACCCACATCAAGACAAATAATGGTGGTGAATTCACTTCAAAGAATTTTTAATCCTATAGTGAGAAAAATGGGACCAAACACCATCTCATAATTCCTTACACTTTGAAAAAAAATGAAGTTGTAGAAAGAATTAATAGAATTATGATGAATATGGTTCATGCTATGTTGTAATACAAAGGGGTAAATATGCACTTTTGGGTTGAAGCAACTAAAATAGTAGTATACCTCCACAACAGATCACCATAAACAACTCTTGAATCCAAGACTCCATATGAGATGTCATTTGGTTATCTCCCTTCAGTGTGACATCTTCATATTTTTGGATCTACTTTTTACACATTGATTCTAAAGGAGAAGATAAATAAATTGGATCACAAGAGTCAAAAATACATCCACTTGGGATATTCCAAATCCTCCAAGGCATATAGGCTATATAATGAAAAAGAGAATAACTTTATTATCACAATAAAAGTTATCTTTTGTGAGTCTACAAAGTAGAAAGAGCATATTGATCAAAACTTGAGCTAACTTAATGAGTATGCAAAGTTTGATGTCTATAGAGAGTGATTTGGTTGTTACAGATAATAAGTGGGGAGACATAGTTTGGAGTCCATTGATTTTCTATTATCTCCTCTACATGATATTGAATCTCCTCTTTAAGTGGAGAATGAAACTTCATCATAAAATGAATAGGGGCTACAAAAATAGAGGGAAAAAAGTAATAAAACTTTAGAGGATAAAGTTGAATCATCTAAAACATAGAAACAAATGCCTAAGTGGGCCACTTAAACATTGAAATATGTGAAACCTGATGAAGTTGGGAAAATAGGCACAAGAAATGCACATGTAGTTACATTACAATCAAACAAGTGTAATGAATAAATTCAATATATAATTTAAAAAATCAACTTGAATGATTATCTAGAATAATAACTCAATGTTACATTTTATTTAGAACCAACATCTATGAAATAGGTTGAGAATATTTATTCTTAGAGAAAATTAATGAAAGATGAGTATATTGCATTGGTAAAAAATGGGACTTAGAAATTGGTTGATCCTCCATATAGATAAAACTTATTGGCTACAAGTGGGTCTATCACAAAAAATATAATGTTGATGGCTCACTTGATAAGCACAAAGCAAGGTTTATCATAAAGGTAGATTCTTAAAAATAAGGAATTAAATATAATTAAACCTTTGCACCTATAGAAAAATAGACTACCATTTGAACCATGTTAGCTTCAATAGTTCACAATGGATGGAAAATTCACCAAATAGATGTCAAAACTACATTCCTGAATGATGAACTTAATGAAACTATGTACATGACACAACCCAAAGGTTTTATATTAAATGGACAAAATCATAAGGTGTGCAAATTGGAAAAATCATTATATGGTTTGAAACAAGCCCATCAAGCATGGTATGACAAACTAGCTGAGAACCTCATGAACATGAAATTCAAATGTTTTGAGTTTGAAGAATCAAATCCTTTCATCAAAATAATTGCATTTTTGGTGGTGTATGCTAATGATTTACTCAACATAGGGAATAATGAATGGTACACTATAAATTCCAAATCAAAGTTGATGGAAATCTTTAAAATGACTGATTTGGGTTATCTTCATTATAACTTGGATATTGAATTAATTCAAAAACCAAATTATTTATTCATCACTCAATATAAGTACATTGGTTACATTCTAAGAAAGTTCAAAATGGAAGACTATAAGCCTTTAAACACACCCATGGAGCAAAATCTAAAATTGCCATCTAAAGATTCAAAAGATTTGGTTAATGTCACTAAATATAGTTAACTCATTAGAAGTCTGATTTATGTGACCACAACTTGACCATATATATCATTTTTAGTTGGTATCATCTCAAAATTCATGAAAAAACCTAGGGATATTAATTGGGTAACAACAAAAAGAGTCTTCAGATATCTCAAAGGAACACAATTTTTTTAGCTCAGATACTCTAGGGTAGGAGAATTCAAACTAGTTGAGTACTCAGATTAAAACTATGTTGGTGACCATGAAGATGGAAAGTACGCCTCATGTTTTTTTATGAATTTGAGAACAATAATTATCAGTTGAAAATATAAAAATTAATTAGTTCTAGTAATTTATTTAATATAAGTAAAATATATGGCCACGTCAAAGGCAATTGGAGAGATCTTGGGGATTAGAAGGGTTCTTTTAGATTTTTAGGAGAAATAGGTTTTGTCAACAGCTCTCATGGTTGAAAAAACTTATAAAATTTTAATGATAAAAAATCTAGTCTTTCATGACCAATCTAAACATATCAATACCAAATTACATCTGATTAATCACTATGTGAAAGATGGCAATGTTAGGTTGAAACATTGCCAGACAATGGAGCAACTAGTACATATCTTAACAAAAGCACTTGGATGAGAAAAAATTTAAAATTTTAGAGGAATGATTCATTTGACAAAGATCCCTAAAAACTAATGGGGGTGTAAAAATATTATATATAATTGTTATTAATCCTAGGTGTTTATCATTAGTGTCTTATTTTTTGTCTTATTCAATAAGTTCTCCATTCTTGTAGGAATAGTAAGAGCCACATTTGGAATGTGAAATGAACAACATTTTGGGATTTCATATTATAATGTTTTATCTCATTCCAACTTGAATCATGAGATAAAATTTCATGTGCATTCTGAATATATTATCCAAATTGTCACTAACTCATTGTACATATGTAGTGACCCACTATGGAGTAAATGATGGAGCCAATTTAAGGCCTCACCCTCTAGAGTTTATGAAAATAACTACAAGAGAATAAAACTATGAGCTACATGTGTCATAACCTTTCTATAAGATTAGAGGTATAAGTATGGATCTTCATGTCCATCTAAAATCATTAATATTGGTATCTGAAACTACTTTGGTAATTTTATATTGAAGATTTTGAACATAATAGTATTGCCATGGATAGCATTATAATCAACCCAAGAATAGTATGCTTTACTTTTCAAGGAGATTTAGTTTACTTATTATTTTAAATTACCCACAACATGCATTAATGATATGACCTATTGTGAAGTTATATTAAGATTATTAAGAGGTTTGTTTAAACCTTGAATCTTATTACTAATTTTATCCATTGGTACACTACATTTGGAACATTGGTTAAGGTAGTGGGTTTACTCACTGTAACCTTTGGAGGGGTGATAGCTTAGACCCAGTGAGAGGAAAATTAGCTATCACCCTTACGGAGGTTAGTATGAGAAACAAGTTCTACTGTAGTAAGGAGGGGTGGGTAAAATTAATTGTTATCTATTGTATTTTTAGTTTCTAAAGTAGTATCACATGTTAATTTAAAAGGAGACACATTTTTATGATTTCAATGTAAACCATATAAATTATAAACATGACTATAAATTTGTACACTTTTATTTGATGACATATTATTACTTGATTTATCATTTAATAGGCAATAAATTTTGACATGTCAGTCTGTCTAGATTGGTGGTTATGTAATTAACATGATGGTTGTAAAAATACCACATTGGTTGTGTAATTTTTGGTATATGTAGACTAGTGGTCACATAAATCCAGTCTGATAGTGTAAATTCCAATCTATGTAGATTTTTTTTTTCACCCACACTAAGAATTTAATTTTCCACTCTTCTAAATTTTAAAAACTATTAAAAAAACATATAAAAATTCACTAAAAACCATTTTTAACATTTTACTAATCACCTAGTTGTGTTAAACATTTTCACTATATTTTATCAAAATTGACCTATCCTAGATGATATTGCAAACAAATCTAACAAACATAGGGTTTTGGATAAAATCATAATAATTAACCCATTTTTGGGGCCCACTTGATACTAGTATTGATTCTACGATCCTTTCTCTACACTCTCTCCATTGCTTATCTCTGCTCAACATTTGGTCAAACATGGGTCAAGGCTCAAATTTGGAAAGTGGATAAGTGCAAATGATTTCCAAATTTGGAATATAAGGTTATTTATAACATGTTTCATTTCATTTTTTTTTCAGAAGGTTACATTTTTAATCACAATTTAATACATTTACTCTATTTTTAGTGTGCTTTGAAGTTGTTATGAGTTTTGCATGTATAGATGAACATGGAGCAATTATGGTAGTACCCATCCCAAAAATAGTTTTAAGACACCTTGTCTTTGCTTTCTGTAAAATTCACCAAGTTTATTTTAATTTTAAATTCGAACCTTGTTTTCATCATTTTCAAGTTGACACCCCTTCGCCAAGATTTGATATCCACCCCCAGCAAGATGGACTAGGTAGTATTTTCAACACTTAAACATTATGTGTTAAGTAAAATTGTCTTACATTTCAATTAAATAGTATGTTTTTGAAATATTTTCAATATATTGCACTTAATTCTATCCTTTTTTGTTATAGGCGATGAGGCATCATAACTAGATTAACTTTGACACATAGATAATCAAGGTAAGATTTATAACCCTCCCCTTCAATGGGGTATGCCTCTTCTTAATAAAATAACCCTATCTAATTCATGGTAGGGTACATCCCCAAGGTGTAAACCTATGCACGTTTTAGTGGAATAAATTTTACAAGATACAAAATGGATGAATTTTATCAACAACGAGGGGATAAATTCCTTCCTCTATGATGAGGGGAGGTCCCCTTTATTGAAATAAATAAAATAATAAAGAGAAAAGATCTATAATATTTAAAACAAAATAATTTTTAAGGGGGTTTTATATAATAAATATTTAGAGAAAGGAGAGAAAGAAAATAAAATAAAATGTATAAGAAAGATAATTTTGTATACATGCATGAAAAAATAAATTCATATTTTATTTTTCATGTAAGGATATATTACATACATAAACTAACAATTTAACATCATTTATTTAAATTAAAAAGGCAAGGATTAACATGTATTAGACAAGAGAAAAATACTTGCAAGTATATAAGATAGAACAAGATAAAAATTTCTTGTAAAATCTCATTGTATTACCTTGAAAAATAAGACACAATTTCATGTAATGTCAAAAAGTGTTATAATAGTTAGCTTTAATCTAATTTACATAAAAAGAGGAGTAACCACTCAATAACTAACTTTGTATGCAAATCTTCTATTTTAAATTTACTTTATCACTTTGTTTACATTAAAGCTGAAAATAATACATTTGTTCTGATGAAATTATAAAAGTGCAATTAATAAAAACATGAAGAGAGAGAAGGTAGAAAATCTAGCAAGAAAGAGAAAGTTGTACAAGCCAAGAATCCTTTTAGCTAGCTATTAGAGATGTGCCTTTTGTTGGGTCATGTGATCCAAATGAGTATTATATTATGTGTTAGTTATTAGTATGTTGTATGGGGCATGCATATTTTATGAGACACCCCCTTAGGAATTAATTAAACAAGTTCATATAATATTAATGTTATGTTGGTAATTAATGTTTTACATTAATTACTTGTGTTGGTGAGTTAGGTGAGTCAGAAGGTTATCTATTTGGACCCATTGGACCATCGGGTCATGTATGTGCAAAATTTTTAAAGCATGTATGTGAATGAATAATGTCACTCAAACATTTTTGAGATTACTCCTTTGAGTAAACATGTAGGTTTTTCCCATATATTTACTATACACTTTATCTTAAAATTGGTATCAAAGCTTTGATGAAACTATGTCTATGAAGAAGCTAGATGTAGTAGAATAATTAAGTGACTTTTATTGAAAAAATAAGAATGATGCCAAAACAGTGAGAAAAATTCTTTGTGGAAGTGTTGGATTTCTAAAAGAAGACAAAAGGCTTGTTGGGGGGCATTGAACATGTTGGAACAAATATATAGAAGTATGGGATAATTTATTTTCTTGGTTTAAAGGCTGAAATTTAAAAGGCAAGGTGTTTCCAAACTTGAAAAAAGTATTTATTTTATATTTGCTTGGCTTGAAGGCTAAATTTTAAAAGACAAGGTGTTCCCAAACTTCATAAATTAATTATTTTATATAATATAAATAATCCATCCATAGATCACTATTCTTAATTTAATCACTAAAATTTTCATATTAGAAATACCTCGACATTCTATATACTTGATTGAAGCTTTGTGTTAGTTTAAAATTCATTTTTTTTACTGAGAGGCATTGGAATATTCCATGAGAGCATTGGAACTATTATTTTCTATTAAAATTATTTAAAATGGTGTGTAAGCTCTACAAAGGCTATAAAAAAACTATCCAACTCACTCAAATAAGGTAGTGGCATTTAAAATCAATAGAAGTCATTGTAAATTATTATTGAAATTTAATAAATGGCATTTCAGTTTGCAAAAATGGTGTTGAAATTATAAGATGGCATTGGAAGGAGGAAAAGGGTGTTGGAAATACATGATATTTTTTTTTATCCTTCTTGATCTTATTTTTCAATTGTGGGTCCTATTTGTTTTTTTGATGAAAATTTCTAATGCCATGTAAATTACTGTTGTTAGCTTGTTAATACTATTTGTTTTCCTATTCATGATAAAAGAAATTGTTTTTTTTTTTTGTATTTTTAAGTTTAGCCTCTGGAAATTATTTTATCCTAATTTGGTTATATAAACCCTAATAGGATATAAACTATAAAAATAATATTGATAAATAGATATGGCATTCAAGTACACATTTGAATGTAAATTACTAAGTTGATTATAATGATTTGACAAGTGGCATATTCTAAATATAGTAAGTATAATGAAGGGATGAGTACTTAGTTTTTTGGTTTACATTTTGATAGTGAATATTTTTTATAAGTGAAAATAAAACTAAAGCAACCATGTGATTCATTTAGGTTAGGAACTATATTTTTGTCTGTACAAGGTGGATTCTATTGATTTGGGTTCGTATTGCATGTCAATACTGACATATGCTAGTTAGTATTGAATTTTAAATAAATTAGGGACTATGAACATAAAGTCACATTAACCTACCTATGTATGACATATATGTGTGATGTCAAACCCTCATGATGTGTGAAAGTCTATAAATTGGCCTCATTTTCCTTGAAACCCTAGATGTGATTGTGAGGGATAGAAATAAGAAATCACTATAAAAAATTAATGGGATGAGCTGACCTGAGTCATCCCCATTTTTTTATTTGATATTTATTAGATATCAGATGATTTGAGGGGGAAGATAAGCCACAAATAGTTATCCCACTTAGTTTTATTGCACAATTATGTTCCTTCATTATATGTATAAAGCTAATGATTTAGATTTGATACATGATATTTCTTGCTTTGACTTAGATTTGTATTTTTATAAATTGTGCTTGTGACTAATCCTAGTGATATATTTAAAATTTGGAAATAATATAACATATTTTCTCAATGTGCAATAGTGTATAATTATGTACTAGATACATAACTAGATAAGTTCCAAGTCTCCTATCAAGTGAGAACTTGATTTGTTAATGTATGAGTCCAATTGGGTAATTTATCAAATCATCAATATGCTTGGTATATGGGTTGACCTTAAGAAAGGTTTTATTTTAAAAATTATTCATTACTATGAAGGTCAGTTTTGACTAGATTAGGTCAGTATTGACTAGTGACATTGAATGAAACTAACATAACTAACCCATGTATATTTAGAATAAATTAAAGGTCTTGAGATGTCTATGTATGATATTAAGTAGGTTTAAAATATACAATGAGGTTCATGTATGTGTGTAAAATCAGTTTGGAAGGGTCAAAAAAATAATATAACATGTAGGTGTGATTGTGCACTTAAGTCATGTGTGGTAAATGTGTGTCAAGCTTATCATTATTAAGTAAAAAATATCATATTTTAGTATCTAAAAAAACCCCTTTTATTATAGTAATGAAAATTTTAAAGTAAAATGATAATATGTACTAGAGTGTGTACACCACTCTTTGTCTTTGGTATGAACTCTAATTGCACAAATCACTCAATAGCAAAACATGTAAGCAACATGTGTAGTTAATGTCCATAAATTGACAAGTTCAATCTTTTTTTTAAAAAATTTTAAGATAAAGGAAAGAGTGTTGGTGAAAACCATGTTTCCCTTTCAACCCATTGGATATGATGATTATAGCTAAAGGACATGGAGTGTAGGGGTGTTTTTACCAAATTTATGTAATTATGCAAGCCATTGGGTTTGGAATACAATTTGTCACAACCTTTATTATTGTGGAGGATAAGTACATAGAGTAATAAGCTAAATAAGTTTATAGGAAATGAAGAGACAACCATGTGATGTGTTTTATAAAATAAATTTATTTAACCACTGCAAATGGCTTATAGATTAAATTGTGTCTTTTTTCTCAAGTTCAATCCATGTAAAAAAATGTATGATTGAAAGGGAATGAGAAATGTCCATGCCACCATCATGAACATAGGTTTTATTGTATAATGTTTCTCAATTTTTCTCAGTATAGAATAAAATTCATGATTGAAATATAATGAATAATTTTTGTGCCCCCATCATGACTGAAGATATGATAAATGTGAAGTGGAATGACCAATTTTACATTCAAATTTAAAATGTGTTTTATATTTATGCATGAATTGATATCATGCCTCATGAATATGAAAGTGTGTATATGTGCATGAACCAATATCATTCCCTCTAAATATTTTCAAAATGGTATAAAATGATATTCATCTATATGTTGAATTTGAGAAATCATATCTTAAATGTATGTGCATTTAGAAACATGCAACTCATATTAATGTAAACTATGCACATATTCCCATGTATATGAAACAAAGTATGTATGAATTTATACTCAATTCCATGTAAATTTATTGTATATGCATTGCCTATGCTCCCATAATATGTAATCATGTGCCATTATATGTCATGTAAGTAAATCATATGATATATAAACCATTATGAATATCTAAAATATGTAATATGATATGAATTTTTTTTATGAGGGCTTATGTCTCTATTGAAATCCCACTATAATTTCCCCATTTTGAGATGTTAGATGTATATTATTAGGCAATCATTTCAAAATAAAAAAGACTTAATTGTATCATGTCATGTATAAATATAACATCATGTATAATAATGTAAACATGTGGAGAGCATGTCATCATAATAATAAATATGTCAATTAAGGCATTCATGTAACATACATAATGTAAGGCATATATGTTTCATTCCTCAGATATATGTATAAATGAATAAATAAGTAGTAGGATCACTGAATACAATTATTTAATATAAATACATTATATAAATTATGACACCACTATATTTAAACAAGCACATCAAACACAACAAGATCAAGTGTTAGTGTCACAAATAACACCAAGGGACACATACATAGGGCATGAATATTTCAAAAAACAAAAATTCGAAGGAACACATGTAATGGGACATAAATATGTCACATCAAACAAGGCCAAGGGACACACTCAAGGAATATAATGATGTCACAAACAAGGCCAAAGGGCCACACAAAATAGACAAGCATAAAGTAGTTTATCATGTATGAAATTAAAAATATCAATGTATCATAGAAAACATAGACTAGTCTATGCCATCTATATGGATCAAAGTGACATCATAGTAAAATATCATATCTATGAAACACTATGTAAGGTATGAGTAAATAAAAAGATGTGTAATTGATATAGGTAGCCCAACATGGTATAAAAGACATATAAAGATAAAACATGTAATAGTGAAACATGTGGAATAAGATGTGGGTATATCAACATGGTAGAAAGGTCAAATAAAGATATAACTTGTAATAGTGAAGCCTATGGAATAAGATGTCCCTAGTATTGGCATGGCCACTAGGTAAAGAAAATTCCAATATCTATATGTTTGTGTGTACTTTATGTCTTGAAATGCAATCATATATTGTGAAATACATATGTATGAAAACAATATACCATCTACTAGACATGTGATAATTAACATATGTAAATAGTGTATTATGGTAGTCATGTCATGTTGTTATCTTATTTTATTTTTTATTTTTTATTTTTGTGATTTTTTTATTTTTTTAATTTTTTACACATGTATAGAATCAAGCAAAACTTAAGAGGCTATTCATAATTGATTAGGTTTATACCAATCAAAGAGATTGTTGGTGGGATGAAAAAATGTAGTTATTATATATTGCAATCACCATTTTTGTCTATTATTGGCTAAATTAATTATTGTATCATTATTCATAACACCATTTAATTCATATTAATTGTGTTCATTCACTATTGTACCATTCCTTTAGATTATCATAATTAGGATCATCTATTTAGTGAGCATCTTGGGATTGTGACATTGACATGTCATTACCATCATACTTTGTAATTGTATTACTATATGTATAATCAACCCCATCATACCGAGGAAATGAGTTTTCTTGGTGCTCTTCTATATGTTTACAATTATTAGGAGCTTACATTATATTTGATATTTTAGAGGGATTAGGTGTCACCATTTGAGTTATAGTCAAATAAAAGGTTTTATATTTTAACTCTTGACTAAGGAATAGCTTTTTTAGTATTTCCATTTTCATTGTTCTTCATGCATGTATTAAATATAGTGTTTGAATCCTTAAAAGTCCCATTTTTACCATGAGTATTCTTAGGAACATATTTCTATTTAATTTACATCTTTAGAATTTTATTTTTAGGTAAAATTATCTATCCATATTTTGTATATTATTTTTCAATGCCCAATAACTATCTGTATGTTTTCCATGCATTCTATGATAAGCATAATAATTTTTGGATTTTCATGTAGGACATGAAGGAGGTAACATGATAATGTTGTTAATAACCATGTCATTTATAATTTCACTTGGATACATATTGGCCTCATGAGAAGTGTTTTATCTATTGATTATAAAATTTTCTTGCTTTTGGACCTACATTCAAGATGAAGTGGGTGTAGAACCATATGTGTAATTGACACTAGTATGCACAAAATTTATGATATACATGATCTAATTTTAAAGGGATGCAATCCTTATACATATTTCATCTATGGACTCCTTTATGATGTTTATTTGATCTAAAATAGGAACATTAAACATAGTAGGTTGATAACATCCAATATTCATGCCATGTTTGTTAAAATTAAGAAAATTATATATGACATGTATACTTATAAATTAATCTTGTATTTTTTATTATCATTATCCTAAAAGGAGTTAAATAAGTGCTCTGATTACACATCTCTATATTATTTTTCC
Source organism: Torreya grandis (assembly GCA_037957365.1). Taxonomy (NCBI): domain Eukaryota; kingdom Viridiplantae; phylum Streptophyta; class Pinopsida; order Cupressales; family Taxaceae; genus Torreya; species Torreya grandis. Next base: position 4,052,236 of record JARHVA010000980.1, read on the forward strand.
ACTATATTAACAATTTCTCATGCCTTATAACTAGTATCATTGCTTTTAGATTTATAACATTTATTATGGTGAAAGTTTACACTTGAAGGATTAGAAACATAGCATGGTATTTTCATGAAAAGGAGATTAATTTAATGGTCTTTTATTGTGTGGAATAGTTGGTTAAAATATTTAAAACACTTGAACATGATGGATTCATGTAAAGGGGCAAATTTTTTTTATTTGAACATATTTTTCAATTCCTTATTAGGTATATGATTATTTATCTTGGCAAGAATTGCCTTATAAAAATATACATAATCATAAATAAGATCATTGGATTATTGAATAATATTATAAATCTGTGTAGAATATAAATTTTTATTGATGTTGATAAAGAAATGTATTAAAAATTTACCTACCAAAGGGTTGAATGATCTCACCTTTACATTAATACAATGGGAGATTAGGATCTAAAAAACCTACAAGTAAAGGATAAGATGTTATCTTTGGTGATAATGGATTATGAGGTAAGGAATGAAAATACATGGAATGACTAACTATCAAGGCACCTTTCTCAAGCTACAACACCTTCTCATGTAGAGCTATAATAGTATACTCAAGGGATGTGCAATAGGTGAGGTAGGTGATGGAACATGCATGGTCATCAGGGGAAGGGTAGAGGTTACTTGTGTGGGGATATGTATAAAAATATATTGGAGGCCTAGTGTTAACCCTTACCTTTGGTGGATGTCACATACATCACTAGATGTGTGGATGTGAGAACAACATCAATAGTTATGAGTGTATTTGTAAATATATAACATTGAAAATTATGAAACTTTCAAATTCAATATGCATATAAAAGTTATTAAAATAATACATAGGAGGTGGAGGGGGTTAAGGAAGGACATGCTTTTAATCTCCTTATGAGGTGGACAGGGTTGAAGAAGAACATGCTGACTTTTTCCACCTTAAATAAAGGTGGAAAGAAGAATATAAAAATCCATATTAGGAGAGTGGTTAGATTTTTAATGATGTTTAGGCACATAATGTGAACAAAACACTAGAATACTATAGAGTATAAGTGGAAGGATTACCTATATAATCAAAGGGAACTTACATGAATAATAATGAGGTTTGAGAGATTCTAAGGCTAAACTATGAAACCCTAGAAGGATGAAAACCTGGGTTGAAAATGATTTGATATGTATATGATTGACCTATATGTTTTATCCGAATTTGGTTTTTGAAATCCTAATATGATATAAAATAGTAGAATAATTAAAATAAATAGTGGCATTCAAAATGCATCCACATGCTAAATAATGAACCAATTATAATTATTTGTCAATGGCATATGCTAAAAATAATAAGTAAAAGAAAGAGATGAGTACTTAAATTTTTGTGTTAACTATCTAACTTTATATGTATTCTAGAAGTGGAAATTTAAGTAAAGTAGGCCTATGATTTGTAATAATTGGTAACTATATTTATGTTCTTGTAAGGTTAATTCTATCAAATTGGGGCAATATATCCTATCAACACTGACCTATGTTGGTTGGTAATGAATTGTGAAATAATGAAGGACCATGACTATATGGTTACATTTTCATGTCTCTATAAGCCTTATATTTATGATGGTGATCCTTGATGATGCACACAAATCCAAAAATTACCCTCATTCACCTTTGTGAGGGATAAAAACTTATAAAAATGTGGAAAGTGTAATGGAATAAGCTGACTTGAATCACCACCATTTTATAATTGAATGTTACCTATGTATTAGATACTTGGAAGAGGTAGATTAAGCCACACATAGTTATCCCACCTAGTTTGATTGTGTAATTATAATACTTTGATGTGTGTGTGTGTGTGTGTGTGTATAATTGTAGCTATTAACACCTAAATTTCACCATTTAGTGTCGAAGTTCACTTGGACACACTAACCCTTTACCTTCCATAATTTAAAATCAAATTAGCATCACTTCTATCCAAAATTCAAATAACTGATTAATTATTAATTAATTAATTAATTATTATAATGTACACCTGTTTTCCTCCAAAAACTAATTAAATATAGATTTTTTCACCTCACCCAAACATTCTCTACATTTATCTCAACTATATGTTGACTCATCCAACACCTTCATCAGCTTCATGAACCACCTTATGAGTCACTTTAGAACATTTTAACTTCTAAGATGACTCAACCAACTAACTTGACCCATTCTTATTTACTCACTCAACCAAATACTTTCTTTTCAACCAATGGAATTGCTCATCATTCTCATGGATGAGGATTAATTCCTAATTGTTGATTATTTTAATAATTAAAAAAATTAAAATAATCCTCAACCATTCATATCATCTTCCATAAGCCTATAAATTGATGTGCAAACCATCGTTTTCAATTATTTACATTTATGTTATCAATGTTCTATAAAATTTTCAAGTGAATCCAAGCCATCAAAAATCGTCTAATATACCAAAATGTTACCCAATTCCATTTTCCTCGAAGAAGGTTTTAACACCCACATCCAATGCATTTAAGAGAAAATCACATTCAATCCTAATGCAAGAAGCTTATTCCACTTTGGTTTTGTAAATGTGAATGTTTAGTTTGCTTTCATTCATTTGTTGATTTATCATTGTAGTATAAGTTTCTAGTTCATATTACATTTAATTTGATTTATTAGCTAACATTATAGAATTGAAGCTTATAAATTTTGGCATGCTCGATGGTACGTTGTCCCTCATTGTTTACATCATAAGTGCATCTAGGAAGTCATTTTAGTTCTTTTTTATTAATACTTTATATGTATATATATTCAACACTTGTTTTAGAGTTTATTGTTTACTATTTTCAAGTTATTTTTTAGAGTTGTTTTACTCATTATATATGAACCTATAGAATGTGTTTCAAATTGTTTTCGCTTTTCTACATTCAAAGGAAGTAAGAAACTAAGATAAAATGGTCAAGGGTTTGTACGTACCCGGATGAAGTTTGCGCACTGTATCCAAACATTGTAGGGACTCCTCTTTGGTTGTGGAGGATGACACCTATAGAAGAAAGAGACTCAAACAAAGAGATTGTTAGATAGATGGATGGTGGACTGCCAAGCAAAGCTCAATCCTAGAAGTGTAAAGACTTCTTCGAGGGATGATAATCCACTTTTGATAAAAGAGAATGTTGCTAGACAGAAATAATGAAAGACTAAACAAAATAAATAAAGGTAATGCGTACCTGTATTGTGTTGTTTGCCTTCCACAGTCATCAACGTCAGTTAGTCTGCCATCGTTGGTTGGTATAAGGTTGCCGATGTTGGTTAGTCTGCTGATGTTGGTTGGGGTAATGGGCTTGGAGGTCAGCGTCAATTGGGGCAATGGGGCTTTGGACAAGTTTTGGACAGGTCTGTGGTCGATGAAATGCTCTATGGTAGTCTGGGTCTATGTAGTGTGGTAAGACAGTAGACAGGGTCTTTAGGAGAGACAAATACAGGCGATATGTTGTCAGAAAAGGGGTATGGGTATGGGAAAGGCCTTTCAGCATTTCTAGGAAGAGAGTCAGGTCTGGTCTAGTTGAAAGCTGGGTCTGGTTAATAATATTATTTAGAAGCAATGAATAGAAAATTGATTGCTGATATAATCTAAATAATTGAAATGAAATAGAAGAAGAATACTTATCTCTTGCTTGGAGCAGAGGTAGAGGTGTTTGAAATGTTTGTACCTATTGTGTCTGTAGCCAGAAGGGCATTTGGTTGAAGTTTGATGATTGATCTCAGAGAGTTCCTATTGATGTTCAGGTCTGAGAGCCAAGAGAGGAAGAGAGTCTGAGATGGAATTCACATTCGCAGTCTATGATTGATTGATTCAGTGTCCCAGGGGGAAGAGAATTTGCCTTCAAGCCTGTCTTAAACAACTGACATTGGTGATCCCACTGGCATCAGCCAATTGGTAACCGACGTTAGTAGCTAGAAGAATGGAGAAAATGCTAAAATTAGCCTTTTACCCATTCCTCCATCTGCCGAGTTCAGTGGTCATGGTAAAACAGTTGAAGGCAGGTTTAATAGGCATGAGATGGTTGAAATAGGTCATAAATTGGTCATAGGGTGATGGGAGGCATCCAAAGAGAGGTATCCAAGGTGGGGTGAGGTGTCATGGGTGAGGTGTCAAAGGGGTGTTATTAATTCAAAATAAGTTATTATTTTAAATTAATAAGTGTGTGGGTTAGGAATGTGTTAGAAGTAGGCCAAGGGGACCAAGGGGGAGAGTCGACCAAGGAGTAGACATGATTTTGGTGTCTACATTTGCCCCTTTTTGTCTTGTTGGTTGTTCTGATGAACTGTAAGACAAAAACATGAGTTGATTGCCCCAGGAATGGGATGAAGTCTTTTTTTTGTCCTGTTGGTTGTTCTGATGAACTGCAAGACAAAAAAGAAAGTAGGTTGCCCCGATTATGGGATGAGGTATTCCCACTCAAAGTGAGAGTCGAGGGAAGGGAACCTAAAATTGGGTGCCGATTTGATAGATAGTGGATGGATATGGTGAAGTTTGAGTGTGAATGCTGCAATAGTTAAGATTGCATGTATACCACTTCACGAGATGGTTAGGTCAAATTTTCACAAGTCAAAGGTTGAGGAGTGCCAAAATCAAAATAACCAGGCCCCAGCATTTAGTCATAGCTGATTGGGTTATTTGATCCAAGTTATAACTCCAATGGTCATTGTATTCCAAGTATCCTAGGCTCAGGAAGTGCTCTTGGAAAATACAAAAATGTCACAAGTAGTGGGGATCAACATGCTTGCGATCCAATACTTGTGAGGGTCATAATGTGATGTGCAGACAATTTGGCTAACTATTCGTGAAGTAGCCTACATGCAATCAAAAAAACTAAGGCAAAGTTGTCTCAAAAGTGGTCATGGTCAGAGGAGATAGTCATGATCTCTAAGGTCATTGGTCAAGTCGAGTCAAGATAGAAGTGATCTCAAATGGTTGTTTGATGTGGTTAGGGAGATGTATGTGATCTCCAATGTGCCCCATGAGAAGTCAAAGGTGACTTATGCAATGTCAAGGCTGGTCGTTTGGTCATGATTGTGGACTAGGTAAAGTCATGGTGAAAGATAAAATGGTTTGTCCATTAGATAGATGAACAAATGGATGTGGTCGAGCTAACCCCAGAAGATGTCATGTCATCTAAGTGCTGCCTACATAGCCCTTGTTAGAAGGGCCTCAGACCAATGTAGTTCAGACTGGTTGATAGGTTGGTTTGGTCAGGTTATGTTATGGTCAAAGGTAAAATGGTTTGTCCATCAGATAGATGAACAAACAGATGTGGCCTAGCTAACCCCAGAAGATGTCATGTCATCTGAGTGCTACCTACATAGCCCATGTTAGAAGGGCCTCAGGCCAATGTAGTTTGGAAGAAGAGTCAAAATGGTTGATAGGTGGTTTGGTCAGGTTAAAGGTAATATGGTTTGTCCATCAGATAAACAAACAAATGGATGTGGCCAAGCTAACCCTAGAAGACATCATGTCATATAAGTGCTACCTACATAGCCCTTATTTGAAGGGCCTCAGACCAATGTAGTTCAGAAGAAGAGTCAAAATGGTTGATAGGTGGTTTAGTTAGGTTAAAGGTAATATGGTTTGTCCATCAGATAGATGAACAAACAGATGTGGCTGAGCTAACCCCAGAAGATGTCATGTCATCTGAGTGCTGCCTACATAGCCCTTGTTTGAAGGGCCTCAGACCAATGTAGTTCAGACGAAGAGTCAAAATAGTTAATGATTGGTTTGGGTCATGGTTAAAGGTATGGTTAAAGGATAAATGGTTTGTCCATCAAGTAGATGAACAAATGGATGTGGCCAAGCTAACCCCAGAGGATGTCATGTCATCTAAGTGCTGCCTACATAGCCCCTGTGTTGAGAGGCCTTAGACCAATGTAGTTCAGGATGGTTGATAGGTTTGTTTGGTTATGATAAATGATGAGGGTAAGATGGTTTGTCCATCAGATAGATGAACAAATGGATGTGGCCGAGCTAACCCTAGAAGACATCATGTCATCTGAGTATGTTTATGCTTCAGCAAGTAATGGCTTATGCTTGGCATAAATGGTGTGGTCGATAGTTTCCATGTGTATTGTTGTCCATAGAAACTATGTGAAATGGACTATGTCATGTCAGTGGTCTGAAGATGCTTGGTTTGATTGGGTATGGTTGAGAAAATGATTTGGTTGGATTGTTTGTGACCAAGATGTATAAGAAGTGAAAGGCGCATTACTCTTTCATTGACAAAGACTATAATGATTGCATAGATGAGGTTTTTTGGAAACAAAAGCCCTGTTCGTGCATTACATCGTTGACCATTGATTGTGTTAGAGAAGTACTCAAATCACTTGACATTAAGTGAGCTCAAAATCCCTTGAGTATGTTGGGGTGATAGGTGTGATTATGTGATATGGAAGGATAGGGTAACCCTTTTAGCAGGGATAACTTTGCCCCTTTTATAGGTGACCCTGAGAATGACTATAGACAGGTCCATAACTTTATAGTTTGTCAGTCAACTTTTTTTGGTAAACTGATCGATGCAGGAAGTCTATGCAAGGATGTTGTTTTGCTTTATGGTCATGTTGTGAAGCTGATCGATGCAGGAAGCTTTTGAGATAGTGCTATGTATGTAGCAAGATTTAGGCATAGCCATCCTTCGAGGGAGTGGTCTATATTCTACTTTGTATGTTTAAATGTCTTTGAATAGCTATCCTTTAAGGGAGTAGTCTATCAATTATAGCAATTATGCAGCTGTCATTCGAGGGAGCAGTCTACATTTATAGTTTTATGACCTTTGAATAGGCATCCAAATTTTATATATATATTTTTGGTTGACTAAAATTTTGGTCATGGACTTGACTATAGAGGTTTAGAGGGTTTCCCTTTTATTAGGACAAAGCATTCATGCTTGACAAAAGGGTGGACTAATGTGTGTAGGGTTGAGGGTTGAGGGAATAGGAATGACGATGATGGGAGCTTGCTCAAGGGATCAAGCTCAAGTTAAACGTCAAGTGAATAATTACTTGACTAATAGTAGACTAGTCGAAGATGCGAGGCATAAAGGAGCTCAGGTTATGATAAGTCCCTGACCCATGCTTGTACGTCATGATGCAAGGTCCGATTCAATTAGGAGCAAACTTGCCCCATTTGGTTCATTCCAAATTGGTCACATGTTGGTCATTGTTTGGTCAAGAAGTTGATTAGGAAGTTGGTTGATGTTTGGTCGATGCTTGGTTGGTTGATGTTTGGTTGAGGCTTGGTTGAGGTCGATGTTTGGTTGATGTCAGACGTGAATTCGGTTAAGATGTTGTTGGCATTTGATAAGGAGGCCATCGAGACCTTACTTGTAAAGAAGTCCCCCTAGCATGGTGTAGCGAGAAGTGTTCTTGATAAAAGCTCATCATCTATTGCTAGAGAGTTTAGGAGGGATGATAGAATATGTCAAGTAGTCCACGAGTCACTTATACCAAGTGTTATTTTGATAGTGAGGTTAGGAGGAATTTCCCCCAGAGATGATGGTCGAGACATGTCCAAGATAGAAATCTTGGGTTGTGTTGGTTGAGAGGTCTTGACGAATAATGGGTATGTCAAAGGTGTAGAAGTCTGGTCTATTCCTTTATTCTTCATAGTTTGGGGCCTAGTAGCCACACTAACAGTGTTGATTTCGAATAAAGGTTGAGGAGGTGGTTGAGGGACCATGGTCTTATGTTAGGATCCCAATTTAGGTGAAGAGGTTTTGGAGGCATGTGATGATGTCGGTAGTTGGTCAAAAATGTGGTCAAAAGAAGTCTCAATGTGAGGGGTGTCCTTTGCCAGATGTTGACGGATGACAGCTTTAAGGGTGCAACAACGCTCAGTGTCATGCCTTGGTGTGTGATGATACCAACATATTTTAGTGTCATCGAACCAAGGTGGTTTTGGTTTGAGAGGTTGGTAAGGCTTGATAGGTGGGAGGATGATGCTAGATGACTGCAATAATTGACATAACATCGAAGCATAAGAACCCTTTAATGGGTTGGCACTCTTTGCTGCAGTAGAGGTTGACAATTTATGTTTAAGATTTTTTTGGAGGGTTTGTCATGTCACCTTTTTAGTTGGTAATATGGCCACATGTGGAGATGGCACGTTCTTGTTGAGAGGTGTTGGATGTGGGAGCAATCCTACTAAAGTAGACGGATGTGGGCCCAAAATGGAGGGTAATGATGATGGTGGGGGAGGAGTTCTCTGATGGGGTTTAGTAGCTTTCTTTGGTTGAGTGTGAGGACTACTATTTTGCAGGGTGATGTTTAAGTCTACTGTCACTTATGGGTGAGTGAGGTTGGATGTAGGGTGCAGACCAAGGGATTTAACCTGTTTCGGCATGGTAGATGACTGTAAGGGTTTGGATGAGGTTGTGTGAGGTTTTATATTTGGTCGTTTAAAAGATTTAGGTGATTGTGAGAGAATCATTACTGGATCTTCTTTGGTCAGAGTTGGTGAAGTGATAAGTTCTTCTCTCGATGGAGAAGGAATTGGATAATGTGGATCTTTAGTTAGATAGAGCGCAGGGATGATCAAGGCTTCTTCATGTGGTCAAGGCATGGGAAAAGTATGATCCCCCATTGATGATAAGAAGGATGAGGGTGAGGCAGTCGGCGTTGGTGTCATCAAGGCATCCTCCAATATGGGAGAGGTCAAGGTAGATTCTCCCAGATGTGAAAGAGGTGTGGATGGAGGACTAATAGGAGAAGAAAGCTCTTCTACCTATGATAGACAAGTAGGAGAAGAGGGCTCTTCTACCTGTGAAGGACCAATGGGTGGGTTAACCTCTTCAAACTATGAGAGAGGTTGGTTAGGCATAAGAGGTGAGACCGTGTTGACTGTGTGTATATTACGCTCTTGGGAGTCATCAGCCATGGTCTGAATGTTGTTTTGGTTAGGGGGATGGTTAGGGAATGGTTGTCTAAAGATGTTGATGTTTTGGTTAGGCAGTGTGTTTGGGTGGTCCAAGACAAGATCCCCCTTATCTAGCATGTCTTGGACAATGTTCTTAAAGGTTGTGCAATTGTTTGTGTCATGGCCTTGGACACGGTGGTAATTGTAGAAGTCATTTTCCCTATACCATGTAGGGATGGCTTTTGAGGGGTCAAATTGAGGTGGTTAGATTTGAGGGAGATTGAGGACCCCCTGTTTGACAAGTTTATCTAAAATGGAAACATATGATTCTCCTATTGGAGTGTATTGATGCTGTATATACCGTTTTTGGAATTGTTTGGTGATACTTTGAGAGGTGTAAGGTTAAGATGGGTTAGTTGTTGTCAATGATGGTGACCTAAAGACCACAATGTTTGCCACTCCCTTGGGTTTGGAGTGGGAAGAAGAAGGTTTGGAGGAAGAAGGGTCATTGAATTTTGTGTTGTTATTTCACAATTTGACCTTGTCCTCTTCGATAGCGCAGAGTTCAAGCTTTCGAGCCATGGTGAAAGCTTTGTCAAAAGTGCAAAATGTCTGGACCCACAAAGTAGGTGAGATGTGCTTGGCACATACTCTAGAGAAGAACTCTATGAGCTCAGATTGAGGTGAAGAAAAGGAGATTTGGTTGATAGAGTATAGGTCCGTGATTGAGACATTTTTGGTGATATTGATTGAAAAATGGTCAAGGAAAAGTTGAGCCAGTTAGGTAAATGTGAAAAGGGAGTGACTGGTAAGGGAGCTATACCAATCGAGGGCAGCACTAGAAAGTGACATGGGAAATGTGCATAGTAATAATGCATCATCATGGGCTATGAGATAACAAGCATGTCTGAATGCTAATAGATGTTGTTGTGGGTCTTCCTTACTCTAGAAGCGAGTAAACTTGGGAAGCTCCCACTAACTTGGATACCACCGGATTGGGACAGAGGGATGGATGGGTTTAGTACAAACTTATTCATATGAAAGAACATTGATTGAACCAAAAATGGATGCCTCAAGGTTAGACATCTTGTCCATCAACATCTTGATTAGATTGGTTGACAGATTTGTAGGTGGAGCCCCCCCTAGATTGTAGGGCACTTAGAAGGTGTTAGGAGGGGCATATGACGTAGTTGGTTATGCTTGTATAGGTGTAACATATTGGTAACTCATCATAGGGATTGAGGTTGAGGTCAAAGGGGCTTGTGTCGTGAGGTTGGAGGGCCTTAGTTGACTAGATATCGCCAAAGGTGGTTGAACGGCGGCATTGGTAAAAGGATAGGTAGTCACTCCCACGTTTATAGGTGCAAGAGTGTGTGGAGTCGAGATAATCAAGTTTTGCAAATGTGACGAACTTGGTTGAATTGCATGTGGTTGAGGGGGTAATGAAACCCCAATGGAGGTTAGTCCAAAAATAGATGGGGAGGCCAGACTTTGCGTATTGGCCATGGTCGGGTTAATGGTTGAGGCAATAGCCTAAGTCATAAGAGGCTGGGTAGCGGATGGTGTTGATGTCATTGCCACTTCACCTGAAAGGTCTTGCATTTGGTTTCTTGTGAGATAGTGTTGGAGAGCCTTGACATTGTGGTCAAGGAGTCTCTCAAAGTTTTGGTCCCCTTTGGGAACAATTGAATGTTGAGTTGGAGTTGATCGGATAGGAGTAGTCTCAGTGTCTGAATGATACCCCATTAGAGGACTTGTTATGCTGGGTGAAGGTGGAAGTGGTTGTTGCTTTGCATGGTCAACAAGCATTTTGGTTTGACTGCATGTCAAAACCATCCAAGGCAAAAAGGGTCAGGTTCCAGAAACTATGTTTTTTAGTTTTAGAAACTCATAATGTGTTTTTGACAGTCGAAAGGTTAGATTTTTGGCTTGCTATTTTGGATAAAAATATTTTGACAGTGACTGACATCGATTGAAAAATCGATGTCGATGAATAATATTTACCGACGTCAGTGGAAAAACCAATGTCGGTGACTGTGTGTTTCCAAAAATTGAAAGTTTTTGGAAGAAGGAAGAAAGTCTGAGTTGTTTCTAGATCTTAGGATGCGACCTCACCAACTCAAAAAATCAGATACAGACAAAAAAATAGATGAAGACAAGCAGACCCTAAATGTTAATTCCTAATAATAAATTTTAGAGTCTTGTTGGCTTATGCCTTAGATGAATGTGTTTGGGAAGTTGGCTTTTAGAACGGGTCCTAGAAGAAGTAGTCTAAGGTTGGTTTCGGGTTAGTTTCGATGCTCAAGGTCTGTGTTAGGTTCCATACATGGCCTGGTGCTAAGGAGCAAGCTTCCCTCACTTCACAAGCCCAGAGATAAGTTGGGTCGCTTAGCCAGTATATACTTCCCCTAGAGTTTATACTCTGTCAGAGAATAGAGTGGGCTCTCCCCTTGGTGGTGAAGTCCAAGTGGGATTACCAGGAAGGGTAAGGTATCCACTAGGTGATGAAATCCTAGTCAGGCCTTGTCTTAGGTATGTTTTGATGTTTAGTTTGTGAAAGTGGTCTGTTCATGTAACATAACTGCACTACGCTTTATTCATAATGCATTTTAAGTTACTAGATGTGAGAGCTAAGTATGCATTCAGGCATAAATGAAATGCAAAAGATTTTAAGCCCAAATTGAAATGTGTGTTCGGATGCAAACAAGTTGAGAAAGGGTTAAGAGCATGAAATTTCACTACTCTAAGATGCAGGAAAGAAAGAAAAAGAAGGATTCTTTTTAACTTTGCTAATAGTGTCTTTTGGAAGAGATAGAGGAAAAGGATGCAAGAAGAGACCTAGTGCACCTATATGAAAAGTTTGTTTTTAGAAGAAAAATTATGAACCCAAGGAAAAGTCCTAGGGTCCCATCGGGCGTGCTAGAATGTTTCAAACTATTTTTGCTTTTATACATTCAAAGGAAGTAAGAAACTAGGATAAAATGGTTAGGGGTTTGTACATACCTGGATGAAGTTTGCGCACCGTATCCAGATGTTGTAGGGACTCCTCTTTGGTTGTGGAGGACGACACCTGTAGAAGAAAGAGACTCAAACAAAGAGATTGTTAGATAGATGGATGGTGGACTGCCAAGCAAAGCTCGATCCCAAAAGTTCAAAGACTTCCTTGAGGGATGACAGTCCACTTTTGAAAAAAGAGAATGTTGCTAGATAGAAATAATGAAAGACTAAACAAAAGAAATAAAGGTAATGCGTACCTATATTGTGATGTCTGCCTTCCACAGTCACCAACGTTGTTTAGTCTGTCATCATCGATTGGTCTAAGGTTGCCGATGCCGGTTAGTCTACCGATGTTAGTAGGGGTAATGGGCCTGGAGGCTGGCATCAGTCGGGGCAATGGGGCTTTGGACTAGTTTTAGATAGGTCTTTGGTCGATGAAATGCTTTGTGGTAGTTTGGGTCTGTGTAGTGTGGTAAGACAATAGACAGGGTCTTTAGAAGAGACAAATGTAGGGGATATGTTGTCAAAAAAGGGGTATGGGTATGGGAAAGGCCTCTCATCATTTTTGGGAAGAGAGTCAGATCTGGTCTGATTGAAAGCTGGGTTTGGTTGATAATATTATTTAGAAGCAATGAATAGAAAACTGATTGTTGATATAATCTAAATAATTAAAATGAAACAGAAGAAGAATACTTATCTCTTTCTTGGAGCAGAGGCAGAGGTGTTTGAAATGTTTGTACCTATTGTGTCTATAGCCAGAAGAGCGTTTGGTTGAAGTTTGATGATTGATCTCAGAGAGTTCTTGTTGATGTCCAGGTCTGAGAGCTGAGAGAGGAAGAGAGTCTGAGATGGAATTTACATTCGCAGTCTGTGATTGATTGATTCAGTGTCTCAAAGGGAAGAGAATTCACCTTCAGGCCTATCTTAAACAACCAACGTTGGCGATCCCACCGGCATCGACCAACTGGTCACCGATGTCGGCAGCTAGAAGAATGGAGAAAAGGCTAAAATTAGCCTTTTACCTGTTCCTCCATCTGCTGAGTTCAGTGGTCATGGTAAAATGGTTTAAGGTGGGTTTAATAGGCACGAGATGGTTGAAATAGGTCATAAATTGGTCATAGGGTGATGGGAGGCATCCAAGGAGAGGTATCCAAGGTGGGGTGAGGTGTCATGGGTGAGGTGTCAAAGGGGTGTTATTAATTCAAAATAAGTTATTATTTTAAATTAATAAGTGTGTGGGTTAGGAATGTGTTAGAAGTGGACCAAGGGGACCAAGGGGGAGAGTTGACCAAGGAGTAGACATGATTTTGGTGTCTACAGAATGAATTCATCATGCAAAATGGTGAATGCATCCTTCAAAACATTGAATTTTTCCTGCAAAACAACGAACTCAGTGCATAAAATAACAACTTTATTTTTTAGGTTATTTTATTTACTTTTTAATATTTTTTTATGTTTTAATAGTTACTATGTTTTTAGATTATTTATCCCCCTTCTATTTCTGTCTTACTTTATATTTATATTATATTTTATGTCTACCCTCTTTTTTGTATAATAGTGAAATCATTTCAAACTTAGGTGAAATCATTTTGAACTTTGGTGAAATTGTTTTGAACTTTAGCAAAATCATTATGAACTTTGGAACAAATATTTGAAACTTTAATGAATTCTCAGAAAATACCAAAATCATTCCATGATTATTTTATTTTAGTTTTGAATTTTTTAGTTTTCTAACTTTTCTAAATTTTAATGAATTCACTATTTTCTCTGATTGTGGAATAGCGAAATCATTCTAGAATATAAATTTTCTATGTTTTTTTGTTTATTTTGGTAAATTTTTTAAAGTTGAATTTATCATCCATCCATACAAAATAATTATAATAATTTATTTGTAGGCCACTGATCAAACAAAAACTAGCCAAAATCATTTTTGAAATTTGTTTTTAGTTTTTGTATGTTGTTCTAGGTTTTTAAATTTTTCTACTATTTTAATATTTTCATTTTTAGTAGTAAATTAGAAATCTTTTAATCTTTTTTGGAGTTATTTAACCTTTCCCTTTCAATAATTTGTGTGTATTTTTCTTGTTTTGTATGCTATTTTCCATGTCATTACATTGGTGATGTACCCAAAAAATCATAAATAACATTTTTTTTTAATTACCCACGACCCACTTGTGTGTATGTTCTTCTCTTGGCATCACATTGATGGTGATACCTAAGAATTAGAGGAATGTATTAGTATTTTTAATTTTATTTTATTAAGGTATATATCAACTATTTATTTTTTATGCAAGTAAAATCAAAGTTGATCTACAGATTAATTCTAACTCAGAGAAGATAAATTAGCTAACTATACCACTAAAAATACTTAGATAATCAATGTCATGAGCAATGTGGGTCTACTAAACTTACCTAAGGGATATATTATCATAAAATATGTCTATATAGGGTTCTAAAGCCTCTAGTCAAATAACACCACATAATAAACCTATCTAGGTCTGATAATAATGAAATAATAGAATAAAATCTAATCTAGTGCTCACTAAATCTTGTGGCATAAATGAGGGATAAAAATAAACAATAAAAATCCAAATTAAAACTCTACTTAAGTCAATTTATAGGTAATCCTAAGCATAGAGAGCCAATACATTCATTAACAATTATACATAAGAATATATCTACTAAAATAGAAGAGTAAGAGTTAGGAATACTTACCTTGGAGATGAACCTATCGAGCCTCAACCTCTCCCTTGGCCAATGGTGATTTTCAAGAGGTTGTTGTGTATTTTTGAATAAAATAAGAATGAAAAATGGACTATAGTATAGCTAAGGACATCCTAATGAATCTTAAGCCTTCACAAGATAAAGGTTTTCCAATAAACATGAAACCCTATGTAATGAATTCTCAAGTAGAATGGTAGAAAAATAGATAAAGAAGAATGAATTAATGATTATATCTATTATAAATGGGGTGAAATATGTGTATAAATATATTGATTTGACCCTAATTCCTTCCTAAATTTTATCCAATTCAGTTAGCCAAATCAACCTAGTTAGTTAAGAAAATATAGCCATTAGGTCCAAGACTAATTCGGCCTATGCCAACTCAGTCCCATAACATGAAATTTTCCTAGAACTAGGTTGATCCCATTGAATTCATTTGGTAAATGGTTAAAAGAGGTTTTGGATTAGGCAAGCGATATTTAAGGTGGTGAATTATTTAGAAAAGAGTGTAGTTGAGGTGTCAAATCTTAGGGAAACATATAGGAGGGGTTTGTATTGGTTTTAGGTGGAGGTATAGGGAACAACAATATTATGAAACACCAAATGTCTACCACCTGTTTCTTGGTGCACCCTTTAAGGTATGCACTTAGAGAGGTTGATATTTGACAGGTTCCTGTAAGAGAGAAAGCATAATTAATTGATAAAGTTTTTAAAATATTGTGTGTATATATATGCCCCATATGAAGCTTATCATATGTCACATAGTTGTAACACAGGATGGTACTTCAGGAAAAGACATAGCAACAATGTTGAGACAAAAAAAAATTAGTACAAAGAATGATAAGTTATTTTTATAAAATTTTAAATAAAACCAAGAAAAATCTAATAATGTAAAGCAATGGTGTAAAGATAATAATTCATAGGCACTCAAACATGTTTTATTCTTATAAATACATTAAAAAACAAAGTGATGTTAGCATGTTTTAATATGTGAAGAAGAAGGAATATATAAGTAGGGAAACCAATTTAGATTGAAACTTACTTGTCAATTAGAGAATGAAATGGATGGTGGGGGAGATGTAGGAAAGATAAAGGTAGAGAAACTCTTTATCAAATTCAAGACACTTAAATTAAGTTTTTCAAAATAAGAGGACTTTAAACATTATGGAATTTGAAGAAATTATCCTAACCACACAAATATTGGGATATGTACTGAATTATGAATATCATCACATGAAGGTTATATTCATGAAAGTTAAAGTGTACCTACGTTCCCATAATATGTTCCCTATTCCTTAAGATCCCTTGGTCTACTGTGAAGATTAGGTACTTGTGTGAGAAAGTAGGTAATATTATAGATAATTTTGAATTCTCTTATCCAATATTCTAGCCTACCATACCCCAATGGACCTCATCTCTATTATGAGGCCAACTACAGAGTTTGATATTTGATTAGGAATAAGAGGTGTGATATAAATCACATCTTTTGGTGTATGTTGACTTTTGGATTTTTATATTGCCTTTTATAAATGATTTTGTTTTTTTAATTTTTTATGGATTTTTATATTCATCCTTCATACATATTCATATAACTATTCATGGGCTCTAAAAGTGACTATCATTCAAAAAATTTAAACTTTGTTGCTAAGAAAGAGGACTCAGAAAGCATGGTGTATATGAGTCTTATTTATTCATGTTAAATATAAGTGTTATCTTGACTTCAACCTTATTTTGTCCAAAATGGAATGGAATTAAGGGATACAAGGGGAAGTGAACATGAAATGATTTGAATTACCTCAAATTACAAAAAATTTGAGAATGTGAAAGGGATATAATGACAGGTAAGTATGATTCCTTATCATAAAGATGTAAGTGTAAAAAACATGATAACATAGTTTATTGTACAAGTTTTATCCACAAAGAAACAAAAACCAAGGTTGTGAATATGTAATCACAAACTTGTAATCATTTCTTAACATTCTTAAAAGATCACTTGATTTGTAAAAAGGTTTGAAATCATATATAGGTTTTATTAGGAATGCTTGGTCATATCTATGGTCTTACACTGAAACTCATAAAACATAATCCTAAGTAGGTGTTAAAATATGAAAATGGTAATATTGAGGAATGCATGGTCCTATTCATGGTCTTATATTACAACTCACAAAGGAAAGAAGATAAAAATGAAGATAAAATGTTGTAAAATAATATACTTATGATCAAAGAGGAAAAGTTAAAAATAGATGTATGAAAGAAAATATATTCATGATGAAATTCAGGTCTTATCCATGGTAATTTATTTTCATTTAAAAGTGCTTATATATTTATAAAACAAGATATGGTACAATTCTAATCATATAAAAAATGGGTGGAAAAGTCACACCCCATTAGTAAAATCACACTGAGGGTAAAACAACTCCTTAAGACAAGTCAGAAAATGACCACACCCACAAAAAATTATCCATGGTATTAAAATGAAACTCATGAATTAAATGAAAGTAATAAATAGAAACCAAAGGACCAAAGAAGGGGACTAATGTTTGTGTATATAATAGTCTACTAAAAAGGAGATATTATTGGAGAAGTCTTGTAAGAAGTGTTAGTATTTACCATATACATAAGTATAAAAAAATTGAGATGTTTAAGCAAAATATTTCTTTAAAAATTATGCATTGGTGGTTTCTTTGAAAACATGTCCTTTATTAATCTGTAGATGATAAGTACTTGGACCAAGGATGTCTTTTACTACATAAAGGCCCCACTAATTTTGAGAATATTATACTTCCTTTTTGATGTGTATAATCTAATTTGTGGAATATATCACCAATATAAAGTGTTTGTACTTAGACCTTTTTATTATACTATTTAACAATGCGAGCCTTGTATTTGTGGTTATGTTGTAAAGTGGCCAGACGATGTTCATCAATAAAATCTAAAGTTTGAAGATATACTTCATGTAATCCTTCATCAAGAATTATACCAAGAAGAGATATACACAATGATGGGAGTTCAAATTCTAATGGTAATACTAATTCAAAACCAACTGCAAGTGAGAATGGTGTTACCCTAATGTAAGTACATATGCTATTATAGTAAGCCCAAAGAGTGAGATATAGATGAAGGTGCCAACCTATACGAGTCTATCAAATAGTATTTTCTAAGAATTTATTTATAATTTTGTTATTTACCTCTTTTTGGCCATTATATTAAGGATGGTAACGTGTAGAAATATTTTTAGAAAATTTTAATTTATCATGTAATTATTTCATGTCTCTATTTTTAAAATTGCCACCATTATCAGAAATCATGGTAAGGGGAAGTTAAAAATGAAAAATGAGCTAGTTAAGGATAAAATTTTAAATAGTGATTCCTATGACATTAACAAGAGGAATGGATTCTACCCATTTGGTAAAACATTCAATATAAGTAATGATAAATGCATGTCCATCTTGTGATTGAGGTAATCTTACAATGAAGTCTAATCCCCACATAGAGAATGGCCAAGGAGACTCCACTATTTGAATCTTAGAAAATGATGAGTGGATTATATCATCATGAAGTTGACAAGGATTTCATTTTGTAGAAAACTTAATAGCATATTTTTCTAGAGGAGGCTAGGTGTAACCAATATGCAAGTATTTGTGGGCTATAACATGTTCATTACATTGACCACAATAAATTTCCCCGTGTGCTTGTTCCAATAAAGTAGAAACCTCTTCTTGTATTACACAAAAAAAAAGGGTTTCCTTTTCCATTATGGTAATAAAGTGTGTTTTATTAAAACACTTACGTGAAGGATTGTTTATGTATTAAAGTCTTTTTATGAGAATCTATGTCAGGAAGGTAAGTTTGATGTTCAGAAATTTGAATTATGTTTTTCATACCATGAGATTTGTGAAATAGTGAAATCCTCAATGTGATATATTAAGGAAGTATTTGGTTTTATAGAAGATCATTCTCTCATTTGGATAATAAATTAGGAATCATTAAGTACTTGATAAGGGTGAAATAAAGATGCTAATGAAGTAAGAAAATCAGTTATGGCATTTTGATCTCTTAGAATTGGTTTGATGGTAAAAGAAGAAAATTATTTGGAAAGTGTAATATCAATTTGATGATATGTGATTAGATTTCTGATTTTGCATTGATAATCATCATTAACCTAGTGACATATAGGTTATGATTCACCCAAAGCATGTAAATATGGGATATCTAAGTCGATGGTAGATTTCATGCCTAATATCAGAGCTTCATATTCATCTATGTTATGAGTGAGAAAAAGTTATAAAAATGATAAAGGTATGATCTTACCATGTGGATTTGTTAGAATACATCTCACCCTAGCTCTGTGGAGGAATTCAACATGATCAAAGTGAAGTTTCTAGGTGTCTTCATGTAAATCAATGGCAGCTTCAAGTAAGTAGTAGCGGTATTGATATTAATATATTCTTGATTATTTTCTTCTAAATCAATAGTGGAGTTATGAAAATATTATTTGAGAGAGATGGCTTGGTTAAAACCTTCAATATAAAGAATTTATTCATTTGAGAGATTATCTTGAAGGTGATTTGTGGCTGGTAAAGGTGCCACTGCATATTGGTCAGTGATGTCTTGTCCTATGATATATTTTTTTGTAACAATTCGAAGGTCAAATTTCATCAATAGGACCATCCATTTGCCAATTTTATCTCTAGGTAAGAATAATTTGGAGAAGAAATGATGAAGTGGATTTGAATGAACAATGACATAGGTGGTTTGATATAAGATATAATGATATATATTTTTAGCTATGAAATATATATCAAGGTAAACATGTTCTACTTTTGTATAACATTTTTAATAATCAATGAGTCCTTGACTGATGTAATAAATAACATACTCCCTACCAATATCATCTTATTGGGAAAGCATTACCCCAACTAATATGGGGTAAGAGGAGGCATATAAAATTAAGAGATAATCATTTAAATGTGGTAAAAGAGTAGGAGGATGGATTAAATGTTTGTAATACTATCAAAATATTTTTGGCATGAATCTATCCATTTTAAATTTCTACCTTTTTCGAGAAGTGAATTTACATAATATATATGGTAAGCCATTTCTAGGACAAACCATTAAATTACCCCAAGTTTTCCAAGGTAGATACATATGTCAAGAATGGAATGAGGGATATTCATATTGATGATGGCATTTATGTTGGTAGATCAACATCGATGTATTGAAGAGAGACTAGGAATCCTATAAGTTTACTACATGTAACTCCAAATACACATTTTTATGGGTTAAGTCTATCTGTATATTTATTTATTCAATTAAAAGTGGTAGCTATATCAATGAGGTACATTGAATGAATTTTAAATTTTTAAATTAAATCATGTACATAATTTGACACTATCTTGTGTATAAGATCATGGAAAATTTAGGTCATTGCATGTTGACTGGTTAGTTCATTATTTTTAAGACCGAATGACATTTTGACATAATAGTTAGTGCCCCACTATATAGTAAATGTTATTTTATTTTGGTCTTCAAGAGATATGTGAGTTTTGTTATAGCCAGAGAAACTATCCATAATTTATAACATTTCACTGCCAATGGTGAAGTCAACTATAACATCTATTGAGGGTAAGGGAAAGTTATCTTTTGGACATGCTAAGTTATGATTAAAAAAATAAATGCATATATGAATAACCATGGTGAATTTTTTACAAATGGAAATAATGTTTGATACCTATTATAAGTATTCAATAGGTTTGATAAATTTGTCATCCAAAATTTTAGTGATTTCTTCATGATATAAGGTATAAATTTCAAGTGGAAATTTATGTTTTTTTTGTCTAATAGGTTTGGCATCTAGGTAAGTGATGATATTATGTATGATGATGCTAGGATAAATATCTATCATATATTCATATGACAAAGTAAAAAATTTGTGATGATTATCAAATAATAAGCTAAATTTATCATGCTATGTTGGAGTGAGTTATTTATAGATAATAATAGGTCGAGGACATGTTGGTGTACCATATTTTATTTTTGTGGTTTCTTTAGTGAGCATAGTGTTTGCATCTTGGAACTGATATGGATCATAAGAGAGATAATAAATAGGATTTTTTTTTAAGATCCACACTATCAATGCAATTATTAAAGCAAGGATATTTATGAGTAAAGTTTATAAGTTTATGATGTTGTCATGGAAGTTGAGGTTCTCAAGCATGGATTAATTCAAGTATAGCTTCATCACTAAGAAGCTTAGGTAATGGTCCATAGTATTTGACATATACTTTGAGATCAATGATTTTTTTACCATTAAAATCATATTTACAATGCATTTATCGTACATCTATGGATTTAGCATCTAAATTAATTTTGGGTGTAATCTTTATTTGAAGGGTAGTAGGTTGAGTGGTGTCAATCGAATTGGGGATGGGTGTTATTTTATATTATAGACAAACCTTCAATTATATTGAGGTGGATAGCCTCATTGGTGTTGATGGAAGGTAGAGGTTATAAAATGTTTGGTTGTGTAGAGTGTGTAAAAGTTTTGGGAGTTGAAAGTTCTTCAAGTACCAATGGGGTATCTAATAGTGAAGGATTAAGGGGAGATACACAACCTTCAAGTTCTAATTCAATATCAATTGATATGTGAATGACATGGAAATCAAAGTTGAAGGTATGTATATTTGTTGATGTCTTTTAATAAAATATTGTACATCTAAGTCTTGTGATTGGGATTGGGTCATCATATAATTATCATCATATGTGTGGGAAATTGTGCATGCATCTATTTCTATGGGAGAATTAGAAGTGGATGAGCGCAAATTACTACATTTTTTGGGAGACACTATTAAAGGACCTTAAAATAATTTGGGCATTCCATAATCATCACATGTGAAATCATCTTCTATGTAAGAAGCTTTTTATGCATTACATGAAGGATGAATTTTAGTGATATAATCAACTAGAGGAATGGTATGATCACATGGAAGTAAAGAAGGAGGAAAAAATTACGTAATGTAAGGAAGTAATTTAATGGTGTTATAAGTAGTTTATAATTCATTAGTTCAACATCATAAAAATCAATGAGAGTGGCCTATAAATCTAGAATCATGTTAAAAATTTAGGTACAGGTGCACTATTAATGTGTGGGATGGTTAGAATCTGATACTACAATTTGGGGTTTGGTAGTTTTATACTCTATGGATTGGGATAAACTTCATGTTTATAACATTTTCATTTATGGATGAATTTAATACATTGACTATTAGAGGAAGTAATAGCCCACATATGATGTGTCCATGGTCTACCTAGGATCATGTTGTAAGATAGTGGTAAATCAAGAACCATGAACTTAGTACATATTATCTTGGATCCAATGGTGAGTGAGAGTCAAATACAACTAAGTGGTTTTTGATTTTGTTAATCAAATCATCTAAATGTGAGATGAGTTATCTTAAATTTATCTTTTGTATAGCCAATTTGTTATATTAGCCAAAGATAGATAACATTAATTCCTGATCTTTAATATACTAAGACTTTTTGAATAAGGGTATTATTTATAAATATTTAAATAAAGAGGGTTGGATCATCAACATGAAAAAAAAATCATTGTTAATCATGTCTTCTTCAAGAAATTCTATGGATAGTTTAGAAGATGTAAAATTAGTCTCAATAATATGTACTTCTATAGGTGAAGGGTCTTTAGGAGGATTTTACAAATCAAGGGTTGGTGGTTATTCAATTTCTTGTAATTATTGTATTAGAAATTTACAATGATATGGATAAGTAAGAACTAATTCCATGAGGGGAATTTTTCAAGGCATTAAATTGAGTTCTCATAATAAATTCCAATGTGATTTAGAAGATGAAGAACCAACATGAGGTGTATGAGGTATATTATTTCCATAATAATAGGAGTAGAGTGAGGTTATGGTTGTGGGAGTGTCCTCATTTGGTTTGAAACGAGTGATAGTTTTGGTGTCTTTAAGTAATTTTTCTTAGGTTGATGGTTTTTAGTGCCTAGATCTTTATGAGTAGGTTTGTCCCTATAATTGACTCTAGTTACATTAAAATATTGAGAGTTGGTATAATAATGGTCATATTTAGCATCTATTGAACATATATCCTCATTTTAATGTTATAGATTAGAAGTTGAGGAATATTTATGAAGTTTTGATGATGAAGGTTTAGTAAATTATTTATTTTGAGAGGATTTGACATAATCATGATGATGGAATTTAATCATAGTATCATGGTCAAATGTATCTCCTAGCATAAAAGAAGCAAAAAAATTTAAGGATCCCAAAACATGTTTCATGAGAATGACCTATATCAACATGGATCCAACATAATTTTTTAGGGTCATACCATGAAGGTGGGGCATTATTATAGGTGAAAGGTTTAGAGGGAGATAGGAGTTGTTTCATCTGTTGGCATATTAATGGTGTATGGGAAGCAAGGGGATTATCCATTTTGAATACTCATATTTTTTTTTTTGAAGAGGATTTCTATGAATTACAATAGTTGAATTTTGGAAAGATCCATTAATGGTTTTATGATTTGGCTCAAATTATTTCATAAGAAAGTCTTGTCTTTTAACTTGATCAATTGAATCATTTATATTTTGTGGCAAAAAATTGCAAACCTTATATTTAAGTGAGGGTTTTAAGATGGTTATAAAGAGTGTGAATAAATTATCATCATTCATGCTATGAACTTATTTATGATCCAAATATCTCCATTATTTAATGAGGTCATGGGTTGATTCAGATGGTGATTATTTAGCATTGATAAAATGATAAGATAATTCTTGGGAAGGTCATTCTATTGAAATTAATTAACTAATGATTAACCAAATCTTCTAATTTATAGATAAAATTTTGAGGTTAGTGATTATACCATTCTAGGATATCTCCTGTAAATTTTTTGAATAGAAGTTTGGTGGTAGTGAATGTGTTTGTTTCAATTCATTATTTTTAGAGATTACCAAATGACTTAAGAAAGGATGCAAGTTCTTTAGTCCCATCATAATTAATAGTTGGATAAATATTTACAATATCAATATAAATAATGAAAGTGGTTAAAGGTTCATTTTGGATATTTTGAATCATCTTGTTTTGCATAAGGGGTTGATGAATGATATTTACTTTGGCATCCCTAAGAGGTGGAGGAGGGATAGAGTTTTGATTTGTTTGAGGTAAAATAATAGGAGGTTGATTATTCATGTGTAATAGCTATTGTTTCATTTACATTATTTTAGATGTATTTATTGTTTGCATAACATTCATTTGTTAGACTATGTGTGTAAAGATTTGAGTAGTATCAATTTGTGCATTTGGATTATTAGGATTTTAATGAGGAAAGTTAGTGTTGGTAGGAGGAGGAATGTTCTCATTATTAGGAATAAGGATGTTGATTGTTAAAGGATTTCCTATAGGATTATTTGTTAGGTTTGTATCAATTACTACTATAATGTAATAAGGTAGTTTGGATAGGGTAGTGTATTTAGAAGTGTGAAATGGATCTGATCCATTAATGCCATTATTTTAGGTAATTTGTACCATATAGAAATACATGGATGAAGGGTGAGATAAAGTACCCTAAGAGTGAGTGTCTTGTTGAGTAACTAGGGTACTAAGGAAATAACAACATATATATCATCTATATGGATTAAAGTTATCAAAGAATATTATAATAGGGGATCTCCTGATGTTTAGAATAGTAATCTAAGGAGAAAAAACATGAAATTTAGATAAATTCAATCAGGTACTATATGGGATTGACAAGATAGGAATTTAGAAAAAGGATTGAATTGGCCAGAGGGTACATAATTAGCCAAATGATACAGGGTCAACTTAATCAACTACATTATAAAATAAGTTAAATATAACAATGATAAAAAAATAGAGTTGAATGGGTTGATAGTGTCTTATGGGAAGGTAGACATAATAACCTATAAGAGATTGAGTTGACTATGTTTTATAGGAAGACAAATAGAATAGACTATAAGAGATTGAATATATTGTGTTATGTAATTAAGATAAATTTGAAATGGTATAAATCTAGGTGATTAAGTAGTAATTTAAACACACATGTAACTAGGTCGATTAGGTTGATCTAGTTGTAGCACAGAACACAAACTTTGTGCGCACAATGACTAATACAAGTTTTGCAATACAAAATACAATTTGAAAATAATTTAAAAAAATAGTAAAGTGTAAATTTTAATCTAATAAATGAACATTTTTGATGTATTTTATATTATGATTTTAAAATGTGATAGGGCATTTGAATTTGTAGAGGAACTAAAAAGAGATAATATAAATTTGGTTTCATGTAAGTTTAAGGGTGACAGTGATCTATATTGGTGATGGTAATTACATGGTATTGGGGTCAACTCCCTCACTTAAAAATCCTATAGTGCTAAGGGTGTCAGGTGCTTTGCCAATATATACCATCAACCACATATTTAGACTCCACTAAAAAACTGAGTTGGCCTCCCCTTAGTGATGAGATCCAAGTAGGTAGACCTTAGTAGAATTGTTTGAATGCTTATTTGATATTTTTTGATTTGGTAGTGTGTGAAGGAATAAAGTGACTAATCTGGTAAATTAACTTCCCCAGTTATTTTGTGTGAACTACTCTAAGTAAGCAATTACATAAATAAAAAGTGAGTTAATTACTACCAATGTGGGTTAAATTCCACTGCTTGAAAAAGATATAGTATAAGGTTAATTGGGTCAACCAAGTATGCAAATAGTATATAACAAAATTGATCTAGTTGACTATGTCTATTGAAAAATAGTCCAAAGAAATGTAGTTCGGCTAGTTAACTAAGTTTTCTGGGAAAAATAGTCACAGAACTAAGTTGAACCAGTCAACTTAGTTTACTATAAGGTGATAGTTTTATATAACTAAAAAATTGGGAAAACATAACTAAAGTCTGAATAAAATTGATAAAAATGAAATAACTAGGCTAGTTAGAATGAATTTTATGATTAAGATGAAGTCAATCTGATCGATTTAGCAATGTACTAATGCTACTAAATTGTTATTTTCAAGATGTGTTGTCTAGATGAGGGTTTGAACCTATAAAATAGAATGTTAAAATAGATTCAAACCATTCAAATAAGTTTACATAAAACTCAATAATTAAAATAACTCAAAGAACTATGTCAATAGAATCGATCTAGTAGTTTAAATAAAACTTAAAAAAATTGAAAGACATGATGAAAAATTAAATTAGTAGGATATATCTAGTGTGCTAAGAGGGAAAATATGATCATAGAGAGATGAATAAGATCGATAGTATTACCTCAATTGAAAAACCTATAAGATGATGCCCTAACTATGTCAATCAGATCGACAAAGTAGATTATGCACTATAAATAATATAGAACTAGGTTAATTAGATAGATTTAGTTATTTTTAGGAGAAAATGACCTATACAGAGAGATGAACTAAGTTGATTGGATCGATTGAGTACTAATACCATTACACAAACTACTATACTAAATCAATTGGATCAATCTAATAGTCTGAAAATGAAGATTAAAAATCTGTAAGGATTAGTTTATGTTGGGTACCCTAGAATGTATGCAATCAAAAGTGAAGATGATCTACAAATCAATCCTAACTTGGAAAATATGAATCAACTATCTATATTGGTAAAAATACTTAGATAATTGGGTTCATAACCAATTTAGAACCACTAAACCTAACTTAGGTATATTTTATAATATAATATGGCTAGAAAGGGTTCTAAAGCCTCTAGTCAAGTAACACCTCATAATAACCCTACTAGGTCTAATAATAATGAAATAATAAAGTAAAATCTAATATAGTGCTCACTAATTCTTATGGAACAAATGGAAAAAAAAATAAACAATAAACATGAAAATTAAAACTCTACTCAAGTCAATGTGGATGTAATCCTAATCATGGAGAGATAATGACTTTTTTTAATAATGTTTACATGTGTTATGTTTTGCCTTAATATTTTCATCTTGATTACATTTGGTATGTTTTACATTTATTTATTATACATATTTTATTTTTTGATTTTTCTATCTATTTACTTAAGATTCCATTTGTACAATTACTTATTTATTATACATTTATTTATTATGCATCCTTATAACATGATATGATAACCATAAGACATGTTATTGTCAATGCCAAAATATACAAATCCATGTAAAAAAAGAAATCAAAACTAATGATAACTATACATATGTCAAAATAATTATAGATCAAGATACATAACACATATGTATATAGTTTTATACCCTTCATCCCTATGTGGAATACATGACATACTCTACAATGATCCTAAAGACCTAGATACTCAAATAAATATCTCCTTTGTAGGAATTCAAGACTACCATCCTAAAACCTCTCCCTATTCTCTATCTAGTTATGTCTATATCTCATTGATATTCAATATTAAATCCATCTTTCATTGTATGTTAGTTATGAAATGACCCATTTGTGTAACCCTATATATGAATAAATAGAGTAGGGTAATCGTAACCTATTCCCATGTCACAGCCTCTTTTCCTATCAGGACTACATATATAGTAGCAATAAATGTCTAGTCTCACACCTGTATCTCTTATGGAGTGGAACCTAATTTCATAAAATAGATAGCATGATCATTGATATAAGGTACTAAGGAATCAACCATGACTTTAGTATCATGCTCAAGTATTAAATCATTTAGGATCTCATCATCTAAATAATTGATCATGGTTCCCCATAGTGTTATATCTATTATAATATCTAAAAAATAAAACCAAAACAATGTCAACTCTATCTCTCTCTCCACACACATGTACATGCATGCACGTGTGCATGTACACGTGCGTGCACGCACGCACGCACACACACACACACACACACACACACACACACACACACACACACACACACACACACACACACACACACACACCCGCACACACACACACACACACACACACACACACACACACACAAATTTGCACACGTGTGTGTGTGCACGCACGCACACACACACATGCATGTGCGCGCATGCACACACACACACACACACACACAAAAACACACACACACACACACACACACACACACACACACACACACACACACACACACACACACTTTTATATATATCAAAAATATCACTAATGTATAACATGAATATATATAATCATAGAAAATAAAGTGACAATAAATTTTCAATTATTATACCTATTTACAAGAGTATCTCTATGATCATATCCCTATTTTATCTACCCTAGATGACAAGCCCATGGTATCAACTTTGGCTCATGTTAAACCCCACCCATTTATATCCTTACACTACTAATAATTGGTGTCCTAATGGCCTCATGCATATTTGAGTGACCATATATCAAGTTTATGTATCTCAACCTAAACCATAAATATATCGAGATCAACCCTAACTCACTCCTCTACCCACTACTCCCACCACTATCATTATCATTATCTCCTCCCCTATGCAGAATGAAAAATTATCAACATTATGAGTTTAGATGGTACCCCCTATCCTCCCTATTTATGTGTCTCTCTAAAATACTTCACCCAATAGGGTGATACTACTAGTGATGTTTCTATATGTGTTTGTCTAAATTTTTCTAGTACCCAAGTACATGAGTGGGGTTTATGATTGTATTATGGATGGTGATGTGAACCATGAATCCATGATCCCTAAATATGGTTTCAATTTAATGTAGTCTTTGTGCACATTATTTAGTGATAACTATATAGGTATATATCAAACCCTATGATACCATTCTCACCTCCTCACCTAAGGTAAGTGGTCCTCAATCTAATATAAAAATCATGTCATCCATTGCATAGTGAATATCTAATTTATACAACATATGAATAATGTGGTATGACCCATCATTCATTATTCTTGTTTAATCATGCCATAAAAATATTTCATTAAGTGCACCCATAGGGAAGCTTCCATATCACATAATTCATACCAATAAAATGCTATAATATATACAACACACATGGTCACTAGGCTAATGATGGACTTCTAAATGTTTGGAATACCTTATATATAGATGTTAAAGAGTCTGATTGTTATCTTGATATGATGAAACTAGTCATACCTTATGTCCGATCAATCCATTTATCAATAATCAACTATGTAATTAGGTGAATCATAAATCATAGAAGTGCCCTAGATAGGAATCCATATTATAACATGTACATCCACCAAGGTGATGGCTAGCTCCACTACATCCCCACCTGCATCCCATCTAAATGTGTTTATGATCCTCTCCTAACACCCTATTAACATCACTATAATCTCATTGCTTAGAGGGACCTGACACATCTCCATGATGCCTCTAAATACTAGGTTAATCAAATGTGCTCTTTCTATGTTTATAATAATCACTAATAGATTATGTATCCATTTCTAGTCTATGATCATACACATTAGTATTAGCCTCTGTAAAATGTTAAATAATAGTATTCATTAATGAGTTGTTTATCGCACTAAATTATGAGGGGAATGGACCATCTAACCTCTCCAGAAAAGAGATTTGAAAATATCTCCATGGTCTATATATATCAGGTCTTAGTGGACTAGATATCACTAGGTTGGTCATTGTAAACTATTACATATACAAGACCTTTGTTGGTTTTGGAATATTTTAACATTATTTTGGCACTTAAACAATTAGAGGAATATTTTAGTTTCTATTTTATTTTATATGTTTTTAATAGATGTTGAAAATAACAAAGTGTGCATTCATTTTCTCAATATATCATTAGATTGCAGGAAACAAAACAAAACAAATTTCATTTTAACTTTGCCCATATGAATAAAACTTAGTTTTAGTGAGGGTTTTTCTTTAATATGAAAATAAATAATTTAAGTATGTTAACTATATTGTATTGAAGGATTAGACAGTGCCAAAATATATAATGGATGGATTTCTAGCAATCAAGAGAAGCTTGTAAATTGATTGCCTTTAAGATTTGTCAATGTGATGAAAATCTGATTTTAAAGGGTTTTTAAATAATAAGAATATGGTTGATTTATATGATCATTTATTCCATTATATTTACATTCAACAACACATTTTTAATAATTTAATTTATCTTGAAATTAGGATAGAATAATAATAATAATAATATATTGCATTCAAACCCTAGATCTAATAATTTGTAAAAAATAATAACAAAAGAGTGGGTAAGAGGAAAAAAATCCTATGATATTGGAGATAAATTTAATCTGCTTGACATAAACCATCTAGAAAACCAATTGTTAGCCTATCCAAAATTGACACAACTAGGTGCAAGAGTTTTAGGAGAGCAAAAATTGAAAGAGAGACAAATACAACATATTTCAAGTGTAGGAAATGATAAGCTTATTCCACAACTTCAATTAAAATACATATATCCATTTGAAAAACACAATAATATATTTTTTTACAATCTAAGTGAGCCCAAAATTTTATAGCATAATAGTAGGGTAATAAAATGGGAGAGAGAAATCACCCAAAAATTGTATAAAATATGGATGACTTTAAGTGTTTTGGAGTAAATAAAAGCCAACCCTTGGAATGACTCTGATGAGCCAATATATAGAAAATAAGAGGTCCATGGGGAAATTTATTCCTTCCAAAAAATTATTTGGGCACCATTAATGTAGCCACCAACCTATTATCTCACTAGATTCCATGCCACTTTCCCTTAGTGCACTTTTCCAACCTACAAAAAGACAAAAAGCATTAAATTCTAGAAACTTAAAGCTCTTAAACTAAACTTTCAATTTTTAAAGATCATAGTTACTAGTACAAGCATAATTTATTAAAATTAAATATTTTGTTATGTTTGAAGGGAAACTATCAGCATAATTTATTAAAATTAAATATTTTGTTATGTTTGAAGGGAAACTATCTTTCCAACAGTTGAAATGGTTTGAAAACATGACACCCAAGGTGAAATTTATGGACAAAACACTAATTTAGGCTCTAAAAATGCCTTTCCAAACCTATTTGATCTTATGGAAATGTGCAATCAAGTCATTAAGTACACCTTTTAAGATTTTAAATTCATAGAACTAATCTCATACATTTTTCTAGTTAGGTCTAGAATCATACAAAATACCTCCCTAGATATAATCTCATAAAAAGTTTTAGATAGGTCTAGAATCATCTAAAAGACCTCCCTAGTCCTAATCTCTTAAAAATTTCCAATTAGGTATATAAAAATTAGAATTTTCAACCTAGACCTAATCTCATAAAAAAAGTTGGTTATGTCTATATAAATTAGAATGAAACCTCAGAGACCTAATTAAAATTTTAAGTTCTAATTATATCTACTAAGTTATAAAGATTTTTCTCATGTACAACCAAGACATAACCAAATAAAATGATAAGTTTTACCCAAAACTTTCAAGTATAATAAGTACACCAAGAAATCACTAAATGATTATGTAAAATATGAAAATGATCCATATGAACTTAATCAATAGGATGGATTATGTTTCAAAAGCCGAAATGACATGGAAACCAAAGTGACCCCTTTGAGTAGACATAGAGGCCTAAGCAATCAAAGATTAAAATTCTAATTGGGAGTTCAAGACTTCAATTTCATGTTGAGTTTTATATATGAAGTTTTCTTATAGATGTATTCTACCCAATGGTGATGGTTTTAGGACCTAGTTGCCATGTAAACTAAGGCAGGATACCAAGGTAACTTTGGAGTGTTATGACCAAAGAGTTGTGAGTACAAGAGGGATCATCTAAAATGTAAAAAGAGGTTCCCTAATTTTGGGATAATTAGGGAATATTTTTCAAGT
Source organism: Torreya grandis (assembly GCA_037957365.1). NCBI lineage: Eukaryota > Viridiplantae > Streptophyta > Pinopsida > Cupressales > Taxaceae > Torreya > Torreya grandis. The sequence goes on from JARHVA010000980.1 coordinate 4,083,692, forward strand.
AACAATAAATGGTGACTCTAGTGGAAAATACTCCTAAGTATTTTGGAACTATATGAATGTGTCTATGAACCTAGAATCTTTGGTCGAGACTATGCATAGAAAATGAATTTATTTGAGAGAGAGAAGTTGATAAAAAATAAGAGACCAAATATAAGATTCTCATTGATGGGTGTGTGAAAATGAGTTAATCACCACTTCTTAAAATCTATAAGGAATGACTACTCCAAATCTAATCATCGGGCTAGTGAATCCTACCTTATATAAAGTTTCCTTGGACATTGTTTTTTTATCAGATAAATATCTATATTCCTAATGGAGTTGTCTTTGATCCCACTTTAGGAGTTTCTCTACTACTAGTTGGTCATCCATAGCCCTGGTAAAGGTTTCCTAAATCACCCATAATTGATTTTTTTATGAATTAATATTTCTTTTCTTGTTTTTATTTTCCTTTTCTCTTTTTATTTTTATATCTCAATTATAGCTTGGGTACCACCATGGAAATTAGAAGGAATATATATATATATATATATATATATATATATATATATATATATATATATATTTCACCCAAGGTCTTCACCATAATAGGTCCATCCAAACAAACCTAGAAACCATTTAGGATATGATTTTTATGTGTGATTTTGAGAGAATATCTTCAGTGACCAAATAGTTTATCCAAAATCATTAAAAAAAAACTAACTCAGAATGAACATGATACCTTAATCCTTCAAAACTAACTTGGAAAAAAATTAATGATACAAATGACTCATATTACTTAAGAAACAACATGTAATTTATGTCACTTACCTACAAACCTTTCATTCTTCATTCATTGATAAATGAGGAACCCACATGATAAAATAGATGGGTAGGACCAAAAATAGATGAGAAATGCGGTTAAAATAGCAAAACAGAAGTAATAAAAATAAATTAAAGTATCAAAAGAAATAAATAAATCAAATAAAAGGTATTTACAAGAACTTGTCAGGCCAATTTAAGCCTAAAAGTAAGAGTTTGAGGAATTTCCTAATGGATAGGCCAAGGATATCATCACTAGTTAGACACCTGATACAAAATGCATTCACATTAAATATTTTGAGAAGGTCGGTAGAGATCCTACCAAGGACATTTGTATTTACAATAATGTTTCCCTTTTCATTCATGCATACTATCCCAAGTAGTCCTATTTATGGTGTTTTCATGAAACTTAAGAAAATTATCATTATTAAATTAAGCAATGTATTTATGTTTAAATTTTAAAAATCACATGGGTAGAGTTTAATAAATACTTATTCCCATACAATAAGTTGTAGTGAGGTTTAGGAGTGTCTATCAGCATATACCAAAGTGATATGTGTACCCAACCTAGTAGATGCATCTTATTTATGGTAGCTCATATAGGAATCTATTGTTGGCTACTCCTTCACTGATATGGATGCTATAACATCATCCTCCTTGTCATCCTCATTATCCAAAATGTGTATGCTTAGTTATTCACATGTTAAGGACTATATGGATTTGTCATTGATGGTAGAATAATGTAGATAGTAGTATTAGATCAAGCTATTTTCATCTCTATATTCCACTAGCTTCATTTCTTCAAAATTTATATAACCATACTACTAATATCTCATTTTTATTTTGACTTCCTCTTCTTCTTTAAGGATCCCATGACTACAACAATCCCATGTTATAAATTATTCCAAAGAATATAGACCCCTCGATGTAAGGACATCAACTTAGTTTTCTTTCTCCTTCAACTTATCAACATCAACATATAAGTGTTACTATTAATTGGTGAGAATTATCATGATTGAACCATTCAAGTATATGCTGGTTAGATAAAAGGTATGGTTGTCCTTAGGTGAGATATATTCCATTTTGAGCTCTTCTAATTCAGCTTCATCATGTGGATAACCTATTTTAGCATTTTTTTATTCTATTTATTTCATTTCTAATGATGAGATGGGTGTTAAACTACTACAAGTGAGTTATCGATCATATTTAATCATCTTACTGAGTGTCGGAACAATAACATAAGATATGTGTGTTTTATATGCATATCTTGCATATTATTCATCTAGCTTTTGCAATTCTTCTAGTTCATCTTCTAGATGATAAAAAGATACATTTAATTTTCATCTTGTGTGGGTAGGTCCTTAATAGGATTTAAAATCATTAATTTTACTTAAAAAATTACTACCATTTTATCATCAAAATCAGCTTCATCGCTACTCTCAAAGAGAAACTCTCACATACTAAATGAGACATTATCAATCAACAAGACCACTTCACCATTCATCTCATTCCCATGTTTATAAACCCCAAATTATGAACTTGGGAATGTGGTCTCATAGGCCAATCCATGAATTGCTTGTTGGGTATATCCTATAACAAATGGAATTTGATTATAAATAACACCAAAATATGTTGGATCACTAAAATAAGGCAAAGCATCCTACTGATTATACTTTTAATTAACATAATTGCATATATTAAATATACAAATAGTGTTCTCATTTGTCACATGAAGGCTTGGTTCAACATAATATTGAGGCAATGCCTAATTATAGTGTGTAAATTGGTCCATGCATTAACTTTCAGGAAAGTAAATCAGAGGCCTTTATGTGCAAAAACCTAATCATCCTAACAAATTAAAAATGTTGACACCATACCTCTGTGGTATTGATTGTTTTTCAATTTTGAAATATTCTTGGTAAGTCAATTCCAAGAATGTGAGAGCAGATGGAGTCCTTTGAATAAAAATGGAAATTAGGGGATCCAATTTTTTAAATAAAATTCAATGGAAAATAATTCTATTTGTAGGAATGGGTCTTTCAACCTCTTATATAACTGATGGAAATAATTGTTGAATACACTAATGGGCTCATTGGGCTCTCTACAAGCTTATAAAATTAATAGTATACAAAAATAATATTGGTGGGAAAGATAAAATGGTGAAAAAATATAGTTTCAAAGGTTACCCATGAGGTAATAGATATGTTTGGTAAACCAATGTACCAATAGTAAGCAATTTCACCAAAGGAATAAGGAAATAGTTAGCAAGCCACATTTTCATTTTAGATCTGAGTTCATAAAATGGCATATTTAAATTTCTAAATATGTTATTTAGTAGTTTGAATACCACAATGAATTTATTTCACATATAATGTTTAAGGATTCTTAGGTAAGTCATGAGCAGGCCCTAGAATACTAATAGGGCAACCACCTCCACCAAGCCAATTAGGATTAACCATTGGTGGCTTTAAAATTTAGTTTTCCAACCTAATAACCTATAATTTCATTTTGGAAAAATCCTCTAAAGTTTTAAAAGGTTAAATTTTTCTATTAAAATTTTAATTTCAATTTTATAGGTTTAGGCCCTTCTAGTGATAGTTTTTTGGCATGTGTTTCAAGCACAAAACAGGATGGGGAAAGCACAAAGGATGGCCAAAACACCAAAAGAAGTAATAGATTAAAATATTGCATAAATTCCTTCACTATAATGCTAATTTATGTATGTGTGTTTCAAGAATGAAACATGGTGGGGAATCATAAAGGATGGGCTAAAATGACCCAAAAAAAGTAAATTTTAGAATATCGTATTCATGCCCTCCTTTTAGTGCCAATCTGTTGATGGCTTTCTTTGTACAATAAAAAATTATGGATTCATTTGCTCAATAAATCATTGGATTACAGGAAACAAAACAAATAGACTTGCATTTTAAATTTGCTCATATGAATAGAAATCAATTTTAGTGAGAGTTTTGATTTAACATGAAAATAATGAATTTAGGTGTGTTTATTCCATTATATTTAAGGATTCAACAATGCCAAAATAAAAAAAATGATAAAATGCTAGAAATCAAGATAAGCATGTAAACAGAGTGTATTTAAGATTTATCTGTGTGATGAAAATCATCTTTTAAAGGTTTTTCAAATAACAAGAATATGGCTGATTTATATGCTCATTGATTCTATTATATGGACATTCAACAATGCATTTGAAATAATGGAAAATATCTTGTAATCAGGATAAAATAATAATAATAATAGGTTGCATTCAAACCCTATATCTAATAATTTTTATAAAAATAATAAAAAAGAGAGGGTAAGAGGAAATAAAAACCCTGTGATATTGGAGACAAATTTGATCCACTTGATGTAGACAATCTATAAAACCAATCCTTAGACTATCCATTATTCACACAATTAAATACAGATAAGGTACAAAGTTTGAGGAGAGAAAAAATTGAAAGAGAAACACAAATCCACCATATTTCATGCACATGAAATGATAATCATATTCCATAGCTTCAATTAAAATCCATAGATCTGCTTCAGTATCACAATAACATAATTGTTTACAATCTGAATGAGCCTAAATTTTTCCAACATAATAGTAGGGTAGTAAAATGAGAGAGACAAATTACATAAAAGATATATATCTTTAAGTGTTTTGGAGAAACAAAAATCTAATCCTTATAATGACTCCAATGGGCTAATATATAAAAAAGATGAGATCCATGAGGAAATATTTTCCCTCCAAATGGAAGTTGGGCACCATTAATACAACCACCAACCCACTATCTGACTAGAACCAATGATATATATACATATGTTAAAATGAAAGTAAATTAAAATATTTAGCATATATATAGTTTTAGATCCTTCATCCTTAGGTGGGAGATGTGCCATGTTCTACATTGATTGTAAAGATCTAGTTTCTCCCATAAATATCTCCATTATATGAATTAATCTCTGCTATCTTATAGCCTTTCCCTATGTTATGGCCTATTATGTATCTATCTCATTGATAATAGATATTGAATACCTTTTGCACTGCATGATAGCTATGAAAAACCCATTTATGTAACCCTCTCTATGACTAAATAGGTTTGTGTCATTTCCACCTATTACCATATTGCATCCTCTCTTCTTATCAAAACTACTTCTTTAGAATCAACAACATCCTTGACCATTGTAGTTCTTGTGGAGTGGATCCTAGTTTACCACACTAGATATCATAATCACTAATATAAGGTATCAAGGAATCAACCATGAGTGTAGTATCATGCTAGAGATTCATAGTGTTTAGGATCTCATGGTTTAAATCATCGATCATAGTTCCTCATAGTGTCATCTTTATTGTAACATCTATGAAGTCAAACCAAATAAATGTCAACTATCCAAATACACACACACACACACACACACACACACACACACACACACACACACACACACACACACACACACACACACACACACACACACACACACACACACACACACACACACACACACACACACACACACACACATTTATAAGTCAATTCTATCACTAATCTATATCATGCATATATATAAGCATAGAAAATAAAGTGATAGTAAATTATCAATGCATTTTTATCCTTGTCTAAAAGAGTCTCTCTATGATGATCTCCATATTTTATCTACCCCTGATAGGAAGCCCCTCCTATCACTTATGTCTCTATCTAAATCCCACCCATTTCCATATTTACACTACTAATATTTAATGCCATAATAGCCTCATGCATCCTCAAGTGACTCATTTATCAAGTCTATGTATCTCAATCTATACCATAGGTATATATAGATAAACCCTTACTTTCTCCTCTACCCTCTCCTCCCACCATTATCGTTATCATCATCTCATCCCCTATGAAGAATGAAAAGGTATAAAAACTAGGACATTAGTTAGTAGCCTCTATCTTCTCTCTTTATGTGGCTCTCCATAATGCTTCATCCAATAGGGTGGGATTGATAATGGTGCTACTTGGTGTGGTTGTTTGAATTGTTCAAATAAACAACTACATAAGTGGGGCATATGCTTGTATCATGGATGGTCATGTGCATAATGAATCCATGATACCCTAGTATGGTGTCCTTATAATATAGTCTTTGTGCATATTATTTAGTGATAACTATATATGGATCTATGACACACTATAATACCACTCCCACCTCCTCATCTGAGATAGGTGGTCATTAATCTGATGCAAAAATCATGTCATCCATTACATAGTGAATCTCCCATATATATAACATGTGAAAAGTTTTATATGACCCTTTAATTTTTGTTTGATCTAGAGGATATTTTTAGATGTTCCTTAGTTTTCTTTAAATGTGGTCCATTATGTAGAAATCATCAAGATCTTTTTGGAAACTATTAGAATGCAAAAAAGGGACATCATATGCTCCCATTATCACTGGTTAAAGTTTAGTCAACAAGTAGTCAAATATGGTGAAACTAGAAAAATTGATGGTCTTAAAACATTTCCAAACTAGTTCCATGGTGTAGAAATCGTCACAAGCTTTTTGATGTATTTTGAATGAACCAATTTTGAGTCTATATGCAAAATTTATGGCTAGTCAAAGTTGTGGCCAAACCTAGTAAAATTGATGATGTGGCAACATGGATAAATTAAATTCTACCACATGGAAAAATTAGCACGGGACGTGTGGACAAATTTTTAGAGGACACATGGCATAAACTAGTCAAAATGTGGAGCATTTAAATAAATAAATAAATTATTATTTCCCTCCATCCCACATATGAGCCTTATTTAAAGTCATAGATAATGGTGAATCCCATATATATGGGATAAGTGTGGGGATAATTTTAAATCCCACAAATATTGTAAAGGGATTACTATCCAAACCTTAAAAAGTGGACCCTTCACAAGTATATAAAGGTGATGGAGGTTCATTTGAGGAAGGATAAATTTATTGGAATTCTAGGAATTCACACTCAAACCACTCAAGCCTAATTCATACAAAGGCATTCAAACTTAATTCAAATTTTCTAGCCTTAAGAGAGATCGTGAAAGCATTCCAAGTGTAATAAAAGACATTTGGATTTTTTTTACTATTATTATTGCTTTGTAAATTCTTATAAATCCTAATTCTAGTGTTTATTACTCAAAGATCTAGAAAAGAGTAGAGGGTTTTTTTTGGAGCACTGGAGGAGCATTATACGAGACTGTGTAATCTCCAATTCTCTATTATTCACAGGGTGTTATTAAGCCAAGTATTATAATAATATATCTATTGAAGGAGTTAACACTACTTAGAGGCCATAGAGAAGGATCATTTTATGGATCTGATGATTGACACCTATTCTGACTTAGCTCTCTGTAGAGGCTCTTGGAGGTTGTGCACTAGAGGAGAAGTCAACAATAAGGTGTGAAGTAGGGAGGCCATGCAAAAACATTATACAAGCCTTCCAAGGCTACTCTAGGTCTTTGTAGGACTGATTAGCACTTGATTTTATGATGGATTCATTATAGTTTTGTAAGTTTTAAATTTGTACTTGAAAATAAATTTTTATAATGAATCAGTTCATCATTTAGAGAACCTAGAGATGCAGGTATCTGCCAAACTCCATTATCAACTTGTGTGCTATGTTAATTATTAATTGCATTGCATTCTTTTCAGTTGATTATATTTTTGGACTTGAATTTTATAATTAAAACTAATTTGCCTATAAGGATCCAATAAGTAAAAATTTTAGAGTAGGAAATCTACCTATTTATGTGTCATTTTGGTATCAGAGTAGTTCAAATGTAGGGTTTGCTTCTAATTATATAGCCTACTGATATTAGTTTCAATTAGTTGCAAACATTTTGGACTTGTTTAATCTTCCAATGTAGTGTGTAGTTATTGGAGATATAGGTTATTTGTAGGATAAGGAAACCATGGGTAAATCCTTGAAGAGTTAAAGTCTTGAAGAGCTCGAAGTGTTCAATTAGAAGATCCAAGATGATAATACTTTCTTGAGATCCAATTTTCACTCCTTAGAAGAGGAGGTCGAATAATTAAAAGTTGATTTGCAAACCAAGAATGAGATCATGGCATAATTGTATAGAAGTGAATAGAAGGAGTTACCTTCCACCATAGATGTAGAGACCATTATAGACAATTGCACTATAAGTTCACCCTGTAGCACTTCCTCCCAATCAATTTTTGATGTAGTTTTTTGTGATTTTGAGAAAAACACTAGAGTTAATGGCTTGAAACTATTATTTAAAATGGGTTTTAATGGAAGAGATCTTGGCAATAATAGCCAAGGTATTACTAGCCCAATACAAGTCAAGAATCATCCTTATCTTTTAGGTTTGGGTTATGCTAGTGAGAAAATGGAAATTGGAGAGAGTTCCAAATCCATTGTAGGATGACAAGCTTTCAATAGCCAAGTGTTTATGCTACTAGAACAATATAATTACTCCATGCAGATGAACAAGTCATCACAATAGGATGATGAAAGGTGTAAATGAATGACCAGAAGAGGTAATTAAATTCCACATCTACATTCTTAAACTCAACGTAACACTAGACAAAATTATGTAAATTTTGAAACTTTTGATGTTCTCTTTCAATATAAAAATTTTGGATATGATATACATAAAGTATGGCATGATTTTCCTTATACTTTTTGTGGGGTAAGTAACCATTTTGTTTCTAGTTCTTAGAAGAGGTCATTGTTGAAGAAGTCGATGCCTTTCATTAAAAACAAGGTAGGTGATAAAGACCAATATTGTTGTTCAAGGTGAGAAATGGCAAATGTGATTCCTTATGTAATAAAGAGGCCAAAAGGAACATTATTTCTCATTGTCATGTGAATGGGCATCAGGTTGAATAGTGTTGGAGACTTTATCCATCTCAAAACAATAAGATGAAGATGGAATATAGACCTGTTGCAAATGTAAATGAAGTTCTTAATCCACCACTAGTTGCTGAGTTAACCCAAGTATTTACTGAGGAAATAAAACTACCTAAATGGAAGAATTTGATAAAATGGGTTGGTAAGAATTTCCTTAGTTTTATGTTTTCATAGTTATAATTTTAGATTGGCATGCAAATTTTTCAAAGCATCTTTAGGATTTTTTATGATTAATGAAAGGAAAACTATCCAATGTTTTAGATTTAAATATCTTTGGAGTAACCACATGAGGAGAATGTTGTGAAAAGTTTATCATGCTTGGTTTTTCTCACATTTTAATTAAATCCATTATGAAATTGATAGTAGTATATGTAGGTTCTTTGGGACATGTTCAATGTACCTAATTGATACTTGTAATTGAAGTAGTTGTTATTATGAAGTTGCATCTGATGATATAATGTGTGAGATGCATTTCAAGACCCATGCATGGGAAATATTTTGTCTAAAGTTATACCAGGTGATATTTTGCAGTTATAGGCAATTCACCATTTTGGGAATGTAACCAGTGGTTGGTAAGAATTTCCTTAGTTTTATGTTTGCATAGTTAGAATTGTAGATTGGCATGCAAATTTTTCAAAGCATCTTTGGGATTTTTGATGACTAATGAAAGGAAAACTATCCAATGTTTTAGCTTTGAATATTTTTGGAGTAACCACATGAGGAGAATGTTGAGACAAGTTTATCATGCTTGGTTTTTCTCACATTTTAATTAAATCCATTTTTAAATTGATAGTAGTATATGTAGGTTGTTTGGGACATGTTCAATGTACCTACTTGATACTTGTAATTGAAGTAGTTGTTACTATGAAGTTGCATCTGATGATATAATGTGTAAGATGCATTTCAAGACCCATACATGGGAAACATTTTATCTATAGTTATATCAGGTGATATTTTGTAGTTATAGGAAATTCACCATTTTGGGAATGTAACCAGTGACATAGACAAATTTTTCTATCCCCATGTTATACATGATAGCTTATTCACTGGTAGATCACCGAATCAACCAGACACTTGTCTCTTTTACATTGAGATGTCTTTTTTAAATTTACCATTTTATGTGATGTTTTTATTATAGTGAATTGATGATTCTCCATAGGAAAGGAATGGCATAGCCTACTCATATCAGATTAGTAGTTTTAGAGGCCATAGAGTCCACTAAAGATATCTCAGTGAGGCATTACAAAGAACCAAATCTAGTACCAGTAAAATGAATGTTTCAGATTTTAATGGAACAAAAACCTTTTCAATGGGGAGACATGATCCAAAAGATATTTTCAAAATTTTCCTTGTTTTATTTAAACATGGTCCATTATGTAGATATCACCAAGAGTTTTTTGGCAACTATTGGAATGTGAAAAGGGGACATTGTATGCTCTAATTATCATTGGTCAAAGTTTGGTCAATAAGTATTCAAATCTAGTAAAAATGTAAAAATTGATGGTCTTATGGTATTTCTAAACTAGTTCCATGGTATATAACATATCACAAGCTTTCCAGCTCATTTTGAATGGACCAATTCTGAGTTTGTATGTGAAAGTTATGGCTAGTCAAAGTTGTGGCCAAAACTGATAAAAGTGATGACATGGCAACATGGACCAATTAAACGTTGGAACGTAGAAAAATTAGTATGGGACATGTGGATAAATTTTTAGAGGACACATGGCATAGACTAGTCAAAATGTGGAGCATTTAAATAAATAAATAAATTATTATTTCCCTCCATCCCATTTATGAGCCTTATTTAAAGGTATAAATAATGGTGAATCCCATATATATGGGATAAGTGGGGGGATAATGTTAAATCCCACAAATATTGTAAATAAATTACTTTCCAAACCTCAAAAAGTAGACCACAAGTATATAAAGGGGGTGGAGGTTCATTTGAGGAAGGAGAACTTGATTGGAATTCTAAGAATTCACACTCAAGCCACTCAAGCTTAATTCATGCAAAGGCATTCGAGCTTAATTCAAATTTTAAATCCTTAAGCAAGATTTTGAAAGATTTTGAAGGCATTCCAAGTGTATTGAAATACATTTGGATTTTTCTTACTATTATTATTGCTTTTTAAAGGCTTATAAAGCCTAATTTTGGTGTTTATTACTTGAATCTCAAGAAAAGTGTAGAGGGGCTTTTTTTTAGTACTAGAGGAGAATTGTATGGGACTACGAAAGCTCTTATTATTTATTATTCATAGGGTGTTATTAAGCTGAGTATTATAGTAATAGCTTTATTAGAGGAGTTAGCACTAATTAGAGGCCATAAAAAAGGATCATTTTATGGAGCCAATGACTGATGCCTATTCTGACTTAGCTCTGTGTAGAGGCACTTAGAGGCCATGCAATAGAGGAGAAGTAAATAAGAAGCTGTAAAGTAGTGAGGACATGCCAAAACATTGTGAAATACTTCTAATACTAGTCTAGGTTTTTGTAGGACCAATTGGCACTTGAGTTTATGATAGATTCATTATAGTTTTGTAAGTTTTAAATTTATACTTGAAAATGGACTTTTATACTGAATTGGTTCATTGTTTATATAACCCAGAGATGTAGGAATATATCAAACTCCATTATCAAATTGTGTGTAGTGTTCATTATTACTTGCATAAACAATGAACCAATTCAGTATCAAACTCCATTATCAAATTGTGTGTAGTGTTCATTATTTTAGAGTAGCAGAATCTACCTATTTATGGATCATTGTTCTTGGTTAATCACATTGTAAAAATATTGTATGAAGTGCACCCATATGGTATCTCCCATATCATAGAATGTATACCAACACAATGATAAAATATATAGTGGTAATCTACCATGTTTCTTGCGACATAGTACACCACATGGTCACTAAGTTGATGATGGCCTTCCAAACATCTTGAATACCCTATACATAAATGTTTAAGATTTGTATGATTATATTTTGATGATAATACTATTAATTCCATGTGTCGCATTAAGATATCTATTGACAATGCACAAAGGCATCAGGTGAATAAAAAATCATGGAAGTTCCTTAGATATAAATCCATAGCATAACATGTACATCCTCTAAGGTGATATCCCAATCCACTACATCCCCATACACATCCCATCTAAATGTGTTTATGATCCTCTCCTATCTCTCTATTAACATCACTACTAGATAAAATGCCTAGAGGGACCTAACACATCTCCATGATTCCTCTAAATCCCAAGATAATTAAAAGGTGTTCTTTTTATATCTATAATCATCACCAATAGATTATGTATCCATTTCTAGTCTATGGTCATCCGCATTCATATTCATCTCTATAAAATGTTAAAACAATAGATATATTGATTATTTATTTATCACACCAACTTAGGAGAGATGTGGATAGTTCATCCTCTCCCGAAAAGAGATCAGAAATATATCTAAGGTCTATATCTACTAGATCTTGGTAGACTAGATCTCACTTAGTTAGTCATTGTAAATTTATTAAATATAAGGATCCTTTTTTGGTTCTATAATATTTTAACATTATTTTGGTACTTAAATAAATTAGAGTGACATGATAGTTTATTGTTTATTTTGTTGGTTTTTGAATAGATATTAAAAATATCAAATTGTGCATTCATTTTCTCAATATATCATTAGATTGTAGGAAACAAAACAAATAAACTTGCATTTTAAATTTTCCCATATGAATAAAAAATAGTTTTAGTGACGGTTTTGATTTAACATGAAAATAATTAATTTAAGTGTGTTCATTCCATTATATTGAAGGATTTAAACAATGCCAAAATAAATAATGGATAAATTGATAGCAATCAAGATAAGCTTGTAAACAGATTGCATTTAAGATTTATCTATGTGATGAAAATCATCTTATAAAGGGTTTTCAAATAATTAGAATAGTTCTTATTTATATGCTCATTG